>CM033628.1:5699409-5956909 GCA_019453435.1 Rhinogobius similis | reverse complement strand
TATATTTGGAGACATGAGATATTTTTGTATGTGATTGTACTTCCGTATTTCAATAAAAAGGAAGCGAAAAAAAGAAGAAAAAAAAACGTTTGATGTCTTTTACTGGCAGTGTATTTTCACAAGAGACCAGCAGGGGGAGCTCTGTCGCTGAAGTTATTTAGTTCTGCTTAAACCACATTGCATTTTACTTCAACAAATCTAGATTAAAGCGTAGAAAAATGCAAATGAGAAAGAAAAAAAACATCACATTCTGTTTTGAGGGCCCCTCTCTGCCCTGGGCCCCGGTAAAGGAGCCCCCTTTACCCCCCCGGTCCACGCCCCTGCTTCCCGACACTGGACACTGCTCCTGTCGCACAAACACCCCTCTCTTCCGCCTCTCGCCCTCCTCACTGTCTTTTATTGTCGTGGTTTTTCTTCCTGTGAGCGACAAAAACACAGGATCGTTTTCAGGAAAGTCCCTCCTCCAGGCGCCGGCGCCAGAACAAAAGATCCACCGGAGCTCGGGTTCAGCCCAGAGAGAACGAGAGCGACGGGCGACGGGCCAAAGCTGTGGCTCGAGAAAGTGAAAAAGAAGAACATTATCATTATTATTATTATTATTATTATTATTATTATTATTATTATTATTATTGTTTCTATTGTACAGTAAGATATAAGTACATTTTGAACCAAAGAACGGTTGAAAGTAAAAAGAAGAACATTATTATTATTATTATTATTATTATTATTATTAATTATTATTATTATTATTATTATTATTATTATTATTTCTATTGTACAGTGAGATATAGGTACATTTTGAACCAAAGAACGGTTGAAAGTGAAAAAGAAGAACATTATTATTATTATTGTTATTGTTATTATTATTGTTTCTATTGTACAGTGAGATATAAGTACATTTTGAACCAAAGAACGGTTGAAAGTAAAAAAGAAGAACATTATTATTATTATTATTATTATTATTATTGTTATTATTATTATTATTGTTTCTATTGTACAGTGAGATATAAGTACATTTTGAACCAAAGAACGGTTGAAAATGAAAAAAAAGAACATTATTATTATTATTATTATTATTATTATTATTGTTTCTATTGTACAGTGAGATATAAGTACATTTTGGAACCAAAGAACGGTTGAAAGTAAAAAGAAGAACATTATTATTATTATTATTATTATTATTATTATTATTATTATTGTTATTATTATTATTATTGTTTCTATTGTACAGTGAGATATAAGTACATTTTGAACCAAAGAACGGTTGAAAATGAAAAAAGAACATTATTATTATTATTATTATTGTTATTGTTATTATTGTTTCTATTGTACAGTGAGATATAAGTACATTTTGAACCAAAGAACGGTTGAAAGTGAAAAAGAAGAACATTATTATTATTATTATTATTATTATTATTATTATTATTGTTATTATTGTTATTATTGTTTCTATTGTACAGTGAGATCTAAGTACATTTTGAACCAAAGAACGCAGTTGAAAGTGAAAAGAAGAACATTATTATTATTATTATTATTATTATTATTATTATTATTATTATTATTATTATTGTTTCTATTGTACAGTGAGATATAAGTACATTTTGAACCAAAGAACGGTTGAAAGTGAAAAAGAAGAACATTATTATTATTATTATTATTATTATTATTATTATTATTGTTATTATTATTATTATTGTTTCTATTGTACAGTGAGATATAAGTACATTTTGAACCAAAGAACGGTTGAAATATGGTGACTGAAGGCTTCTATAAGTGTATTATTAATTAAAATCAGATGTTTTTTATTCTTTTTTTTACTTTTTGGTGTAATAATGCCAGTGTCTTTGCTACGAAAAGTTTTGAATTCTGTTTAAACCAGAAAAGTTCATCAAAATACAGCTACTACTCACAATGATTCAGATTAAATGTTGCAGCCCTATTTCAAAATAAAGCACAAAACATGCATTTAAGGCGAGGCACTGCAGAAAAATTAATTATTTTGTTTTTGTTTTCACGTTTTTGCTCAGTTTTCTCTCTCACATATAGACTTTCATGTGGAAACAACAAACGTGTCCGATCTGCTCCTAAAGATGTTTGATTCTTCCATTGAATCCACTTCATCCATAGATTTCTCTGGGACATTGGAACTTCAAAGGACGTTTTCTTAAAATGCATTTTTGTCCCTCGAGACATAAAGATCAGCCTTAAAGTAGATCCTACACCAAACTGTACAATCTGGACTCAACAAGATTTAGACCAAACTGACACAATATTTGATTAAAAGTGACAAAAATGCATCTGAAAATAACAAAAATGCGACTAAAAGTGATAAAAAAGCAACTATAAGCGACAAAAGCATAAAAAATGTGACGAAAAGTGACAAAAAAGTGACAAAAACAAGACTAAAATGCGGCTAAAACACATTAAACGACATTAAACTTCAAAGGACGTTTTCACAAGGATTTGTTTATATCTAATTCTAAACCGGATTTATTAAAGTTTTAAGGCTAATGAATGAGGCAAAGTTTGAATTTTTTGGCAAATTTTCAGTTTCAGAACATTTTTTATAACTAATATGTGTACAAAATGAAGTGTTTTCTGTCCACTTTTCTGATTTTAATATGTGCAATTTTGGCAGTTTTTTCACATAAAATGCCTTGTTTCTACAAGAAAACATGACATGATGAAAAACTTGTAATACATTTTTTCTTACATTTATGTGACTAAACTACAGGAGAAGTTTCACATTGATATCTTTAAATTTAAGATGTTTTCCTATTCACCTGCAGCGTCTCATCTTAATCAGTTATACATGTTTTATTGCAAAAATAAATAAATAAATAAATATTCCTACAAAGTTAAATTTATTCCAGGCAATGCAACATCTCCATCGAGACGAGTTGGAGACGCACTCTTTGTCAGAAAATAGTGCACATTTAGCTTTTAAACTTGTTATAATAACTTTTTACTCATCAAAACCACACCTGGAGTTGCTTGTTGTGTCATTTATTTTCTGTCTTTACCTTTTCTTCTCATTTTATTTTCTGTGCCTTTATTCCAGCGTTCGCCCGCTTTGATGTGAACGCAGCCGTGACCTCTGACCCGGGAGGAAACAGGAAGTGAGGCTGGAGTCGTGTGGCGCCAGGAAACAGGAAGTAACAGTGAGTCTTTTACAAAAACAGGACAAATTCTGCTCTGGTTCTCAAACTCGCTGGAAAAGACACACGTTTAGTTTTTTGGGTTGGAAAAGACACACGTTATGCAAAGTTTAGTTGTTTTTTTCTGCGATTTTTAACATTATTTCTTCATCAAAAACACAGCCGGAGTCGTGTTTAGCTTCATTCGCGCTTGTTTCATAAATATTCACCTTCTCCGTGCCTCACAAAACACTGGGTTTCAAATATCCCAGGTTTGTGACGTCAAAAGAAGAGATCTGGATTGTTTCTGTGCTGTTTTTAGGTCCATAAGTCGTCACAGACTTGTTCTAAGCCAATGGTTCTCAAACTTTTTATCCAAAGTACCACCAAAGACAGAATTTGGTTTTCTGAGTACATCCAGATCTAAATTAGGTCTATAACAGGACTATCTCAGGTCTAAATTATGGATAAACCAGGTCTTGAGTCGGTGTCCACTGCATGATTTTGTTTGTCTGCGACATTTGTGATCGTGGGAAGAATCTTGAGTCGTGGCTCGTGGGTCTCAGAGTGAGACGAGGACAAAGACCAAACTTAGAGCCGTCGTACGACCAAAGACGAGCTACGACCGACATCAAACCATAGAAGAATAATTAAACCTGGAAGATGAATCCAAAATGGCGCCCTGTTCCTCCCTGTGGCCTGAGCTCATTGGTGCATGACCCCAAAAAAATGTCTTACTTCCACATTTACTTCCTGATACGGAGGCGGCCATCTTTGCTTTAGGGCGCCACGTGACCACAATCCCCCATGATGCTTTGAGTGACGTGAACAACCAGCAGCTGCAAGTTTTTGTGTTAGCGTTAGCTTGTGTGATTGTAATTGTGTTCTTCATGTTAGACACACGTGAAGCGTCTGAAATGAAATAAAATACAACTTACAGGTGTCTCTAGTCGAGCCTTTTCCACGAGCTTCTGTTTGTATCGTCCGACGCTCGTTCTTGCGGCTCACACGTGTTTTTTGTCATTTTCAGTTGCGTTTTTGTCCTTAATAGCTGCGTTTGTGCTGATTTGAGTCACGTTTTTGTCACTTTTAATCACGTTTTTGTCGCTTTGAGTCACATTTTTGTCACTTTGAGTCATGTTTTTGTCACTTTTAGTCACTTTCAGTTGCGTTTTTTTGTCGCTAATAGCTGCGTTTGTCACTTTTAGTCGCAATTAGTCATGTTTTTGTCTCTTTGAGTCGTGTTTTTGTTGCTAATACCTGCGTTTGTGCCAATTTTAGTCACGTTTTTGTCTCTTTTAGCCATGTTTTCTCACTTTTAGTCATATTTTGACTGCTTTTAATGATGTTTTGTCACTTTGAGTCATATTTTTGCTGCTTTTAGTCGTGTTTTTGTCTGACCATGTCACGAGCTTCTGTTTGTATCGTCCGACGCTCGTTCACGTGACTCACACATGTTTACTGTGACGTCACTTCATATAAAAACGGTAATTTCGGTGATTTTAGAAACGGTAGAAAAGAACATTTCCTTCTATTTTATTTAAATACCGATAATAATCAGTCCTGTCTGTGATTATAATGTGCAATGATAGAAAAAGGCTGGTTCCAAGAGGCTGCAGTACCTCACACGACCACTAATCAATCTGGGACACAGACAGAGGGGGCGTGTCTTATTCAGTTATTTTAATACATCCATGGATCAAACATGTCTGATATTTTGAATCTTGGTCTCAGAGTGAATCCTTCTCTTGCTGCGTCTACGATCAATGTTTGTCAAAAATGCAAACACAAACAGCAGGAGCTCCACCGCAAATGGGACCTTTTATCTTCTCATTTCTCTTTCATTTAGCAATTTTTACAAACGTGAAACACCGCTAGCATGTCACGCTAGCCTCCGCTAACAGGGACAAGTGCGATTACTCTATCACACGGAGCCTGGGCCTGATATTTGCTCAGATAAACTTTAGTCGTAGCTACGATTGATCATGTGAACCATCACACAATGCGTTCTGTCTTACAACTTTTATTTACTCACATCTTGTGTGTGACATCCATAAATCTTATAAGATGAAAAAAATCGTACAGTGGATGTATTATTTGTCATATCATAACTACAGTGTAATTTATATGGATTTTGTCCCGTGTTTTCAAAATGGTTGCTAATTAACCGTTGTGGAATTACCTCTAACTATAGCTTATTAGCTGCTCATGTTCAACCAGGAAGTAACATTATAAACATTATAAAAACTGTAAAACTGGGGACAAACAGGCAAAATGTTTAGTAAAGTCTTCAATATCGCCACAGCAGTTTTAACTGGAAATGTAGTAAAAGAAGAGCAAAGATGTTTTTTAAATATCTATAATTCTGAAACTGATTTATTGAAGTTTTAAGTTAAAAATTCTTGGGACAATTTTGAGTCCATCTAGTTTACTTAAAAACTAAATAAGAAATCCAAAATCCCTTCTATAATTTCTTTGTAACTAACATGTTTCTAAAATGAACCAATACATTTAAACCTGGTTCTGTCCATTTTTCAGATTTAAACGTTCCAAATATGTGTAAATTTGGCCATTTTTTCACATAAAATGCCTTATTTCTACATGAAAACATGACATGATGAAAAACTTGTAATACATTTTTTTCTTACATTTATGTGAGTAAACTACAGGAGAAGTTTAACATTGATATCTTTACATTTAAGACTTTTCCTGTTCACCTTCAGCGTCTCACCTTACGTTGGTCATATTATTCTTTTGATGTATTAAATGCAGTATTGACAAATGACAGGAAACTGAATAAAAAGTTATAATTAAAGGGGTTGGGGTTAAATAAATTAAACTTCTTTCCACTCCTTTTTTGTCTCGAGTTCCCCCTAAACTTTTTCTCACACTCAGAGTACCCCTTAACTTGAATTTCAAACAAATAAATGGGTTTACTTGTCACATATGGTCAGTTATTACTATTATAATTTGTCGTAGAAAGGGTTCAGAGGTTGTCATCCGGACGCCCGTTTAAAGATCGAGACGTTTGACTTTATCCAAAAGTCATTGTCAATCAGAGGTTGACAATGACTTTTGGATAAAAGTCGAAACGTCTCGATCTTTAAACGGCGTCCGGATGACAACCTCTGAACCCCTTTCTACGATGGACCACACCTGGACGAATGAGGGTTTACATCGACGTATTATAATTTGTGTTTTAATTATGTTTATGGTCCAAGATACAACTAATGACACTTTTTATTCATTAAAAAGCACATTTCATCTTCTTTTAAAACCTGAAACCATTCAAGTACCCCTCTCTCTGTGACGTTATTTGTGCACGACTTGTGAATAATCTTAAATAAATAAATATAAACTCAACCAAACACTTTACAAACCCGCTCTCGTTGCCACAGATGCCCCGCCGTGTCGAGCCTGTAAACCGGAGCAGGCTCTGGTCCTGGCGCCGTGACAGAGGAAGCCGGGGATCAGACGCTCGCTAACAGGTTTAAGGGTTTATGCACGTGCTGCCGAGCATCATGGGAAGCATCAAGAGTGCCTTCAGGTCTGTCATGTTTCACCTTCAGACGGCCGAATGTCCCTCACAGCTCGACACACTCCTCACGACACCGTTTTGTCACGATATGGTGTGAAAATGCGATAATCGTGATGTTCTGTGTCTTTGTTAAACCACAACTGGCACAAACTTAAAGGGCGTGTGACGGGTTTTTATGATTTTTGACTAAAACACGGTTTTGATATTAATATATTTCAAGTTTTGTAAATATAAATTGTAGTTTTACATCAATCAGGTTTAGCAGTTTGTGGAGAAAAGTTGAATCTGTTGACAATTACAGGAAGTAAACAAACTGAATGACATCACACTGTGAGCCAAGGTTATGCATAATTTACACATAGCAATAAACTACTGACCCTTTAAACATGGGCTAAAACTCATCAAAGTAATGTCATCAATTCTTTTACCTGACAAATAAAACAAATATTTGAACTTATTAGATGAGTTTTGGCCCAGGTTACAGTGGTTAAATGGTCAAAAAAGTAGTTTAGTGTGATGTAAACTTACAACCAGGAAGTGAACCTTTGTCTCCCAGTGTGATGTCATCGGGTTTGTTTAAAATTTGTAAAGATTTTAGTAGAACATTCATTCATTCATTCACTTCATTTTCTTAACTGCTTGTTAGTTAAATGTGTATTTCAGCCTGTCCCAGTGACTTTGGGCCTTAGGCGGGTACACCCTGGACAGGGGACAATCTTAAATTTAAAGATATCAATGTTCAACTTCTCCTTAGTTTACTCACAAAATGGAAGAAAAAATATATTAGAAGTCATTTCATCATGTCATGTTTTAACATGTAGAAATAAAGGCATTTTATGAGAAAAAATGTCATATTTGGGACCCTTTAAATCTGAAAAATGGACAGATGACAGGTTTTTATGATTTTGACTTTCTTAAGTGTATTAATACCGGATGTAAATATAAATTGTAGTTTCACATCAATCAGGTCGCTGTTTGTGGAGAAAAGTTGAAAAAACTGTTGACAATCACAGGAAGTAAACAAACAGATGACGTCACACTGGGGAGACAAAGGTTATGCATAATTTACACAAAATAAACTACTTTTTTGACCCTTTAAACATTAATTCAATAGAGTAAAGGTGTTCACGTGCGTTTTTCTTTGTCAAATGAACAAAATCTGTGACATTAGATGAGTTTTGACCAGGTGACAGTGTTCAGGTTGCACATGGTAATTTCCTAGGTGATGTGGGCATACTTTACAACCAGGAAGTGAAACTTAAAACCTAAAGAATCGCTGAACTGGGGTAAAATTTGTAAAGGTGTTCAGTAGAAATTTGATTATATGTAGGTCTTTACTGACATTTTAGTTAAATGTGTATTTCAACCTGTCAGAGGCCCTGTTAAGGTGCAGAGGTAGGCGGCTGGGCAGGTGCAGAGGAAAAAATCTTAAATTTAAAGATATCAATGTTACACTTCTCCTGTAGTTTAGTCACATAAATGGAAGAAAAAAATATATTACACGTTTTTCCTCATGTAATGTTTTCATGTAGAAATAAGGCATTTAAATCTGAAAAATGGACAGAACCAGGTTCATTTTGTAACATATTAGATACAAAAAAATGTACAGAGGGGATTTTGGATTTCTTGGGCAGGTGCACAGTAAATGTTCAGATTGCACAGGTGAAAATTGTCCTTAAAATTCAAGGTGACAGGTGTTCAGGTGCAGAGGTGGGTGCTTGGGCAGGTGCACAGGTGACAGGTGTTCAGATGCAGAGGTGGGTGCTTGGGCAGGTTAGATAAAAAAAAAAAAAAAAAAAAACTCTTTCCCACCTTTATATTGTGCTGCTCGTGTTCAACCAGGAAGTGACATTATAAACTTTACAAAAACTGTCAAACTGGGGCGCTGTAGGTGCACAGGTGACCTTTGGTGTTCAGATGCAGGGTTTGTGGGCAGGTGCACAGGTGACAGGTGTTCAGGTGCACAGGTGTTCAGGTGCACAGGTGGGCAGGTGCAGAGGTGGGTGGTTGGGCAGGTGCACAGGTGACAGGTGTCCGGTGCTGCCTTCACTGCCGGCTGTAATCCTGGACGTCAGAGCTGGATTAGCCCTGGACTGTGTCACTGTCACAGCTGCGTCGCTAAAGCTTCACTTCCTCTCACGACACTTTTACTCCGGAACAAACGGACGCTTCTAATTACTATTCCACAAATAAACTATATTAATTACTGAAATGAAATGTCTTCTTTTTAAACCAGCAAGCATTCAGTCAGCAGGAGTGGAAAGATACCAAACATCAATACGCACATAGTGGGTAGTTTCCTTTAATCAAATGTGGATAAAAAGGAAAAAAAAATCTTAAAAATCCAGAATCACAACTGGATACTTTTACTTATAATTGAGTACTTTTTTAGCCATGTCACTGTACTTTAATTTGAGTACAATGTTCTTCTTTTGGAAACGTTTATGTTTGTTTATTAAATGTGCTGCAGAAATAAAGTGGATTAAATTAGAAATATACAGTTTTTAAATGAAAAAGTCTGATTTTATTCATGATTTTCCTTTTTCAGTTTAAATTAGCCTTGATTTAGTTTCAGTTTAGTTTCTGTTTAGTTTTAATGTTGACACAGTTTGACAAAAACATTGAAATTATTATCATTATTAAGTATTAGCACTGAAATTATTGCGCATTTTACAATAATTTCCAATATTGCGCTGTTAATAAACACACATATGACTGAATAAATGAAAGATAGATTGGTTTAAAGGGCGTATGGCAGTTTTTTATGATTTTGTAGTTTTGACTTTATTTGATGGAATGAAACCTGTTGTATTTATTAATAGTGGTTTTACACCAATCAAGAGTCAAAAAAAGTTGGAAAATTTGTTGAAATTTTCAGGAAGTAGAGCAGAGTTCTGGGGAGACTCTCCAATTTACAACCAAGAAAGAAATCTGTCTGATTATTTATACGTAAATTAAACTAAAGAAAGGTCAAATGATGATTTCTGTGACATTAGAGGAGCTTTAGCCCAGTTTATGGCATGGTTGCTAGGTAACAGTTGCAGAATTTCCTAGTGTGATGTCATGATTTACAACCAGGAAGTAAAAATTTAAACCTAAAAAAATCGCCAAACTGGGATAAAAAATGTATAAAAAATGTATAATATAACATAATTATCTTGTGTTTTGGTGAAATGAGTACCTCAACCTGTCATAAGCGCTTTAACATAAAATGAAACATCTGCAGGGGCACATTCCACCAGAAAAGTTACACAGTGCCCCTTTAAAGTCTTTAAATAGGTCTATACTCTGGATTATCCCAAGTCTCCCTCAAGTCCCGGCTTTGATCTTAAACGCTCCACTTGTCCCTAAATCCTGGTTTTGTTCAGGCCTGGTCCTGGTTTAGTCCCGGTTCAGGCCCGACCTTTGTGTCGTCCCGTGGGGGGCTCGGGGGTCGGACCCCGGGTTAATTGGACCATGTGGTTTGGATCCAGGAAAGACCAAAGACCCGCCGAGTCTGAAGGGAGTCTGGGTGGTCCGGCGCTAAAGGCTAAAGGCTAAAGGCTAACACAATGACGCTAACACAAGGGCCACGAGAAAGACCGAACCGAAGACGGGTTTGTGAGACGTTTGGGAGTCGACTGAGAAAGTGTTAAGATAAAAGTATAAAGTAAAAATGTAAATCAACCTTTTGTCTTTAAATTGAGACGCTGCAGGTGAATGGGAAAAAATATTAAATTTAAAGATATCAATGTTAAACTTCTTCTGTAGTTTACTCACATAAATGTAAGAAAAAAATGTATTACAAGTTTTTCATCATGTCATGTTTTCATGTAGAAATAAGGCATTTTATGTGTAAAAATTGCCAAAAATCCACATATTTGGGACATTTAAATCTGAAAAATGGACAGAACCAGGTTTAAATTTCTTGGTTCATTTTGGATACATAGTTTGGGTGAACCAGATCAGACGGAAAATTGGTCTAAAAATTGAAATTTCTCCAAATTTTAAACTTAAAACTTTAATAAATCAGGTTTAGAATTAGCTATGAACAAATCCTTGTGTCCGTTTGGTCTAAATCCTGTTGAGTCCAGATTGTACAGTTTGGTGTAGGATCTACTTTAAGGCTGATCTTTGTGTCTCGAGGGACAAAAATGCATTTTAAGAAAACGTCCTTTGAATTTAAAAAAGGATTAAATGAAAAAATAAAACATTGTTCAAGTTTGGTGTTTTCACATTGAAGGCGAGACTCTACAGGCAAAACTAATTTTTTCAATTTTTGTTTTGTTTTTTGGTCAGTTTTCTCTCTCATATCGACTTTCATGTGGAAACAACAAACGTGTCCAATCTGCTCCTAAAGATGTTTTATTCTTCCATTGAATCCACTTCATCCATAGATTTCTCTGGGACATTGTAACTTCAAAGGACGTTTTCTTCTGAATGAACATAAGGATCACAACTTAAAATAGATTACACACACACCAAACTGTACAATCTAGACTCAACAAGATTTTGACGAAATATACAGAAGGATTTGTTGATATGTAATTCTAAAACTGATTTATTGAAGTTTTAAGACAAAAAAATGAGGTGAAAGTTGAATTTTTAGGACAATTTTCAGTCAAATCTAGTTTACTTAAAAACTGAATAAGAAATCCAAATCCCCTCTGTACATTTTTATAACTAATATGTTACAAAATGAACCAAGAAATTTAAACCTGGTTCTGTCCATTTTTCAGATTTAAATGTCCCAAATATGTGGATTTGTGGCAGTTTTTTCACATAAAATGCCTTATTTCTACATGAAAACATGACATGATGAAAAAACCTTTAATACATTATTTTCTTACATTTATGTGACTAAACTACAGGAGAAGTTTAACATTGATATCTTTAAATTTAATATTTTTTCCTATTCACCTGCAGCGTCTCACCTTAAGCCAAACTCACCAAAAAACAAAAGCTTGATTACTTTTAAACACTGGTTTGAATTAGTTTAAAGACAAAATGAAACACAAATATAAACAAAACTCCTCTTCACTGAACACTTCTTCTCGTCCTTGCTCTCTGTTTCTCTCCAGCGCTTCTATAATTACTGTTATTAAAGCACATCGGCAGCCAATCAGCTTCCAGCGTCCAGGTCTCATTTCCCACAATGCACCAGGCCTTCCGCTCCTGTTTTCTACATTCCTCGTGTGTTTTAGACAAGAGCAAACGGTGCACAGGAAATGACGAACGTTTTTCTCCCACTGTCTTTGATGAATTCTGCTGAAATACAACGATTTATTATACGTTAAAAGAACTTGCATTAATATATTTTATCTTTAGCTGGGGAGAATTTGACAAATGTGTTATTTTCCACTGGAATCAAGCGATACGGCAAAAAAATTATTATCATGATTTTCTTGGGGTCAGATCATGATTTTGATTTTATCATGATTTTTGTTCACTTTGTATTTTTCTGTTGCCTTTAATAGAGCTGCACCATTTACATTCACATTTTTGTCACTTTTAGTCGCGTCTATGTTGTTTTAGTTGCGTTTTTGTCGCTTTTAGTTGCATCTTTGTTGTTTTAGTCGCGTCTTTGTTGTTTTAGTTACGTTTTTGTTGCTTTTAGTCGCGTCTTTGTTGTTTTAGTTGCGTTTTTGTCGCTTTTAGTCACGTCTTTGTCGCTTTTAGTTGCGTTTTTATCGCTTTTAGTCGCGTCTTTGTCGCTTTTAGTCGCGTCTTTGTCGCTTTTAGTCGCGTCTTTGTCACTTTTAGTCGCGTCTTTGTCACTTTTAGTCGCGTCTTTGTTGTTTTAGTTGCGTCTTTGTCACTTTTAGTCGCGTCTTTGTTGTTTTTGTTGCGTTTTTGTCACTTTTAGTCACGTCTTTGTTGTTTTAGTTGCGTTTTTGTTGTTTTAGTTGCTTTTTTGTCGCTTTCAGTCGCGTCTTTGTTGTTTTTGTTGCGTTTTTGTCGCTTTAAGTCGTGTCTTTGTTGTTTTAGTTGCGTTTTTATCACTTTTAGTCGCGTCTTTGTCGTTTTAGTTGCGTCTTTGTTGTTTTAGTTACATTTTTTCAATTTTAGTTGTGTCTTTGTAGTTTGTAGGCACGTTTTTGTCATTTTGAACGCATTATCACTTTTGGTAGTGTTTTTGTTGCACACGTTTGTACAAATCCAAACTACATTGTTGCCAGTTTTAATTCAGATCAAAGCAAGACATTTTGTTGATTTCATTTAATTGTGCCGCTCTGGTCTTTAAGAGGTAAATAAAGTCATCTGCTCAGAGGCTTCAGAGGCTAAACAACAGGAGAAAAAGTGTGTTTGAACACACAGCTGCATTAAAGACACAAACAGTCAATCATCATTTCACAAAAAACAGCAGATTGTCACAGGGACCAGCTCACGATTCGATTTTTATCACTGTATCACCCAGACCTAATTGAGGGGATTAAATTCATAAAGTCATGAGAATTAAACTTGTTTTCGTCGTTGTGTTTTGGCCTGAACCAAGAGTGAAGCGCCCAAACAAACCAAACAAACCAAACAAACGGTGACGTTGACTGACGCACTTCGGTCTATTTGAAAAATGTACATTATGTAAAACTAGAACAGAAACATGCGCTGGAGGCTCTTTGTGCTTCTGAGGGAAATACGTCTGGCTTTTGTCTCGGCTGCTTTAGTTTATTTGACTTTGCTTTGGTGACACTTCGACCAGAGCGCCGAATGTTTGGAGCTTTTTACGAACCACTTTCAGCGAGAGCCTTTCCAGATTGATAAATCAGACTGAATCACAACACATTTGCCAGATTTGGTCTTGTCTAAGTCCAGTTCAAGATCTGGAGATGCAGAGATACATTTTCCTGACTGGAACTTTATTTTTAATTAGATTTTCTTTCATATTTCATTTAATTTTTAATAAAATATTTTAGGTTTTTCTTCTTCTTTTTTAAAAATTTAAATTGTATTTTAATTTTTTATTTGTATATATTTTTTATTTATTGTTTTATTTTTTTGGTTAATTTTATTTTATTTCATTTCATTTAACTTGATTGTATTTTATTATTCACATTCAGGCAAGAATCATTTACCACAAAATTAAATTCTTATATGAAATAATAAATAAGCCACATTAGTTTGTATTTAACAGATTTAATTCTTTAATAATAAATAAGCTCCATAGCCACATTAGCTTGTATTTAGATGTATCTGCTGCCATTAGAACTAATTTCCACAGCTAAGTGCAATGAGTTTGCAGTATTCTTTAATGACAAGGTTCAGGGCATTAAAAATGCCATAAATTCCACAGTGCAAATAATAACTTTAAAACCACCTACACATTTAGAGCTGACTCAGTTTGCACCTGTAACTGACAAAACTGTCCAAGAGATCATCACCAGTCTGAGTTCTTCTACATGCCGCCTCGATGGGTTACCCACCAGATTTCTAAAGTCTGTTCTGAGCACTTTGTTAACGCCACTCACTCACATAGTTAATATGTCGCTTCAATCTGGAACATTCCCAAGGGCCTTGAAAACTGCGGTCATTAAGCCTCTCCTAAAAAAGAGCAGTCTTGATGCCTCAGAACTGAAAAATTATCGGCCCATCTCAAATCTGCCATTTTTAGGCAAAGTCCTCAAAAAGGTTGTTTACCAACAGCTCACTGACTTCCTCTTAATAAACAACTCATTTGATGTTTTTCAGTCAGGTTTTAGACCTCATCACAGCACTGAGACTGCTCTTATCAAGGTGACAAATGACATCCGCCTGAACACTGACGCGGGCAAAGCCTCAGTCTTAATTCTGTTAGATCTGAGCGCTGCTTTTGACACTGTCGATCATGGGATCCTCCTACAGAGACTAGAGGACTGGGTGGGCATCACTGGCACTGCCCTAAATTGGTTGAAGTCCTACCTTGAGGACAGAGAGTACTTTGTTGAGATTGGTAACTGTGTCTCAGACCACGTGAGCTTGACCTGTGGGGTGCCCCAAGGGTCAATCCTGGGACCCCTTCTGTTCAACCTCTATATGCTGCCCTTAGGTCAGTTAATACTCAGCACAAATGTGTCTTATCACGACTACGCAGATGACACTCAGATCTATGTCTCACTGACGGCAGGTGAATATGGACCAGTGGATTCACTCTGTCATTGCATCCAACAGATCAGCTTGTGGATGCAAAACTATTTTCTTCAGCTAAACTCAGACAAGAGTGAAATCATCGTCTTTGGGCCGCAGAAACAGAGAGAAAGTGTCAGCAGTCACCTCCAGTCTCTCGCTCTAAAACCGACAAATCAAGTTAGAAATCTGGGGGTAATAATGGACTCAGACCTGAACTTTAACAGCCACATCAAATCAATAACATCAACAGCCTTTACCACCTAAAAACCTTGCCAAAATTAAAGGTATAGTGTCTAAACCAGACTTGGAGAGACTTATCCATGCATTTGTCTCCAGTAGGTTAGACTACTGCAACGGCCTGTTCACTGGCCTCTCCAAACGAGCTGTAAAACAGCTGCAGTACATCCAGAATGCTGCTGCTCGAGTCCTGACTAGAACCAGGAAGTACGATCACATTAGTCCTGTGCTCAGGTCTCTGCACTGGCTTCCTGTGGCTCAGAGAATTGACTTTAAAGCAGCTCTGCTTGTGTTCAAGTCTCTCCACGGCCAAGCACCAAAGTACATCTCTGACATGTTAGTGCCATATGAACCATCTCGCTCTCTGAGGACCTCAGGGACCGGCCTCCTGCAGGTGCCTAGAGTCAGGACTAAACATGGGGAATCAGCATTTCAGTTTTTTGCAGCTAAAATCTGGAACAGTCTCCCCGAAGATGTGAGACAGGCCTCCACTCTGACAATGTTTAAATCCAGGCTAAAAACAGTTCTCTTTAGACGTGCATATGACTGAAAGATCTATCTGCACTCTTCTCTTTTAAAGCACTTTATTTTAAACTGATTTTAAAATGATTCTGTGTGTCTTTTTGTGTTTTGTGATTTTAATGCAACTTTTCCTGTTTATGTAAAGCACTTTGAATTGCCCTGTGTACGAATTGTGCTCTACAAATAAACTTGCCTTGCCTTGCCTATTTATCACATTTAATTCTTTAATAATAAATAAGCTCCATAGCCACATTAGCTTGTATTTAACACATTTAATTCTTTAATAATAAATAAGCTCCATAGCCACATTAGCTTGTATTTAACACATTTAATTCTTTAATAATAAATAAGCTCCATAGCCACATTAGCTTGTATTTAACACATTTAATTCTTTAATAATAAATAAGCTCCATAGCCACATTAGCTTGTATTTAACAGATCTTACGGTTCTGTGGTTTTTACGGTTTCATTTAAATGTCATAAATCGTACTGAGAACAGTCCATTTAAATGCAGGGTCGTATAAATGTTTGACATTCTTGACTTTGAGTGTTTCTGATGTTTATCTGCAGTAAATGAAAGGGTTAGCCCCATTAGCATTAGCATGTTAGCATTAGCATCATAAAGAGCAAAGAGGACAAAGACAGGAAGTCATAAACTCCACAGAACGGATCACTCATCGGCCGAATGACGCTTTACAGGTCCGGTCCTGCTCTGAACCGGTTATAGTCCTGGTCTAGTCCAGCTCTGAGCCGGTTATAGTCCTGGTCCGGTCCTGCTCTGAACCGGTTATAATCCTGGTCCAGTCCTGGTCCAGTCCTGCTCTGAATTGGTCCTGGTCTAGTCCTGGTTATAGTCCTGGTCCAGTCCTGCTCTGATCTGGTTATAGTCCTGGTCCGGTCCTGCTCTGAACCGGTTATAATCCTGGTCCAGTCCTGCTCTGAATTGGTCCTGGTCTAGTCCTGGTTATAGTCCTGGTCCAGTCCTGATTATAGTCCTGGTCTAGTTCTGCTCTGATCTGGTTATAGTCCTGGTCCAGTCCTGATTATAGTCCTGGTCAGTTCGATTCCAGAAAAGCGTCCAAACCAGAACAAACAGAACAAGTGTGTTTTATTTTCTCGTGCACTTCATAAATAAATCTAAACGTGCTGTTAATACAGACACATATTGGACACACATTGGACACATATTGGACACACATTGGACACACGTTGGACACATATTGGACACACGTTGGACACATGTTGGACACATGTTGGACATATATTGGACACATTGGACACATGTTGGACACATATTGGACACACATTGGACACATGTTGGACACATTTTGGACACATGTTGGACATATATTGGACACACATTGGACCTATATTGGACACATATTAGACTCACAGTGGACACATTTTGGACACATAATGGACACACTTCGACACATATTGGACACATATTGGACACACATTGGACACACATTGGACACATGTTGGACACATGTTGGACACATATCGGACACATATCGGACACACATTGGACACATATTAGACTCACAGTGGACACATGTTGGACACACATTGGACACACATTGGACACATATTAGACTCACAGTGGACACATTTTGGACACATATTGGACACATATTGGACACACATTGGACACATTAGACTCACAGTGGACACATTTTGCACACATATCGGACACATATTGGACACACATTGGACACACATAGGACACACATATTGGACACTTATTGGACACACATATTGGACACACATTGGTCACATGTTGGACACATATTGGACACACTTGGACACACGTTTGGACACATATTGGACACATATTGGACACACATTGGACACATATCGGACACACATTGGTCACTTGTTGGACACACATTGGACACATATTGGACACATATTGGACACATATCGGACACACATTGGTCACTTGTTGGACACACATTGGACACATATTGGACACATATTGGACACATATCGGACACACATTGGTCACTTGTTGGACACACATTGGACACATATTGGACACATATTGGACACATATCGGACACATGTTGGACACATATTGGACACATATTGGACACATATCGGACACACATTGGTCACATGTTGGACACATATTGGACACACTTGGACACATATTGGACACACTTGGACACATATTGGACACATATTGGACACATTTGGACACATATTCTGCAGACGTTCAGACTGTTTGACGTTCAGAGTTCAGACGTGTTCTGTCTTCGCTCGGCTCCAGATGTTCTGTGTCTCATCAGGGCATTCTTCACATTCTTCTGCAGAAAACAACTTTAAACGGGCTTTTTACATAAATGTCACATTCTACGTCTGACCTGCTCTGTTACTTTCACTGTAATGAGTTCAAACGACTTGAATCCAGAACAATCAACTATATTTAAAGGTGTAGTGTGCAACTTTTCTGGTGTTTTGTTATGGTTTTGTCTGCCCCTAATCTAATCTGTCTTGCATTTATTCAATTACAGGTGTTTTTATTGCTCTAAATACCTCGAAAACGTTCATTATTACTTGTCAGTGGAACATTGACAAACATTGGAACATAACTTTTTTTTATATATATATATAGTTGTATAGACCCTTTAAAATGTGATGGAGGCCCTGAACCTTGAAAACAATGTAAAATTCAAGCATTTTCAAAGATTTCAAGCACCAGTATGAATCTTGCTTTACACCGTGGTCCAAATTATTGTTCAAATTGGGTTTAAGTGTCATAAAGGTAATTTTCTTTGTTTTCCAGTTTAAATTTCAAGCAGTTTCAAGCACTTTTTCGAAAATTCAAGCACTTTCTCAACCTTGAAAACAATGTACTGCAGTAAAATTCAAGCATTTTCAAAGATTTCAAGCACCAGTATGAACCCTGCTTTACTCCGCGCTCCAAATTATTATTCAAATTGTGTCATTGTGTCATTTTTTTAGTTTTCCAGTTTAAAGTTCAAGCACTTTCAAGCACTTTCTCCAAAATTCAAGCACTTTCCCAACCTTGAAAGCAATGTACTGTAGTAAAATTCAAGCATTTTCAAAGATTTCAAACACCAGTATGAACCCTGCTTTACATCGTGGTCCAAATTATTATTCAGATTGTGTCATTGTGTCATTTTTTTAGTTTTCTAGTTTAAATTTCAAGCATTTCATGCACTTTCTCTAAAATTCAAGCACTTTCCCAGCCTTGAAAACAATGTACAGTAGTAAAATTCAAGCATTTTCAAGCACCCGTATGAACCCTGCTTTACTCTGCAGTTCAAATTATTATTCAAATTGTGTTTAAGTGTCATAAAGTAAATTTTCTTTGTTTTCCAGTTTAAATTTCAAGCATTTTCAAGCACTTTTTCCAAAATTCAAGCACTTTCCCAACCTTGAAAACATTGTAAAATTCAAGCTTTACACCGCGGTCCAAATTATTATTCAAATTGTGTCATAAAGGTAATTTTTTTAGTTTTCCAGTTTAAAGTTCAAGCATTTTCAAGCACTTTCTCCAAAATTCAAGCACTTTCCCAACCTTGAAAGCAATGTAATGTAGTAAAATTCAAGCATTTTCAAAGATTTCAAACACCAGTATGAACCCTGCTTTACATCGTGGTCCAAATTATTATTCAGATTGTGTCATTGTGTCATTTTTTTAGTTTTCTAGTTTAAATTTCAAGCATTTCATGCACTTTCTCTAAAATTCAAGCACTTTCCCAGCCTTGAAAACAATGTACAGTAGTAAAATTCAAGCATTTTCAAGCACCCGTATGAACCCTGCTTTACTCTGCAGTTCAAATTATTATTCAAATTGTGTTTAAGTGTCATAAAGTAAATTTTCTTTGTTTTCCAGTTTAAATTTCAAGCATTTTCAAGCACTTTTTCCAAAATTCAAGCACTTTCCCAACCTTGAAAACATTGTAAAATTCAAGCTTTACACCGCGGTCCAAATTATTATTCAAATTGTGTCATAAAGGTAATTTTTTTAGTTTTCCAGTTTAAATTTCAAGCATTTTAAGGCATTTTCCCAAAATTCAAGCGCTTTCCCAACCTTGAAAGCTATACTGTAGTAAAATTCAAGCATTTTCAAGCACCCATATTAACCTTGCTTTACACCGCGGTCCAAATTATTATTCAAATAGTGTTTAAGTGTCATAAAGGTAATTTTTTTGTTTTTTTTTTGTTTAAGTTTCAAGAATTTTCAGGCACTTTTTTCCAAAATTCAAGCACTTTCCCAACCTTGAAAACAATGTACTGCAGCATTTTCAAGCACACGTCTGATATTGTGAATGAGTGTTGAATGTAAAATGTGAATGCCCTTTGGCCTGTTTCTTCCTGACCTGAACATCCTGCTCGTCCAGGACCTCTTCCTCTGGACCGTGTGTGCCGTTGTGCCGCTGAGCCACGGCGTCTTCTCCGTCCAGTTAGGACTTCCCGTTTCCTGGAGAACAGAACAGTTTGTGAGAAAGACTTCCTGTTTTTAGAAAGAACCGGGTCAAAGTTCAGAGCAACAAAACAACATTCCACGGAATCTGGGCTACGTCTTTAGAACCGGTTTAGTGCAGGTTTAGTCCAGTTTAGTCCACGTTTAATCCAGTTTAGTCCAGGTTTAATCTAGATTTAATCTAGGTTCAATCCAGACACAGTCTAGGTTTAATCCGGTTTAGTCCAGGTTCAATCCAGTTTTGATCAGATTAAATCCAGCTAAATTCAGTTTTAATCCAGTTTTAATCCAGTTTAGTCCAAATTTAATCCAGGTACTCCAGATTTAATCCAGGTATAGTCCAGTTTTCATCCAGTTTAGACCAGGTTTAGTCCAATTTAGTCCAGTGTAGTCCAGGTTTAATCCAGGTATAGTCCAGGTTTAATCCAGTTTAGACCAGGTTTAGTCCAGTTTTGTCCAGGTTATTCCAGTTTTGTCCAAGTTTGATCCAGTTTAGCCCAGTTTAATCCAGGTACTCCAGATTTAATCCAGGTATAGTCCAGGTTTAATTCAGTTTTGTCCAAGTTTGATCCAGTTTAGCCCAGTTTAATCCAGTTACTCCAGATTTAATCCAGGTATAGTCCAGGTTTAATTCAGTTTTGTCCAGGTTTGATCCAGTTTAGACCATGTTTGGTCCAGATCTTTTCTAGTTACTCCAGGTTCAATCCAGCGTTGTCCAAATTTAATCCGATTTCGTCCAGGTTCAAACCTTTTTTGAACCAGGTTTCATCCAGTTTAGTTCAGGTTTAATCCAGTGTAGTCCAGGTTTAGATCAATTTAGTCCAGGTGTAATCCAGTTAAATCCAGGTTTAATCGAGTTTAGTCCAGGTTTAGTTAAATTTAGTCCAAGTTTAATCCGGTTACTCCATCTTTAGTCTAGGTTTTGTCCAGTTTAGTCCAGGTTTAATCCAGGTATATCTATTTATGGAACCTTTTATTCTATGATAAGCAGGAAGTGCACTGTTAGCATGCTCATGTTTGTTAGCTTTTAACCGTGACGACAATTCCTCAGCTCAAAGACTTGTGAAAAGTGCTTCTAAACTCATGGAGGTGAATATTTAGGATTCTGGGACTGCATTAGGAAAGAAAATACATAACTGATTTTAAAATAATGTTCTGTTTTTCATGTTTCAAAACAACAACAAAAATCAGGTACAGGCCCTTTAAAGTCCCCAAAAATGAATTGTCTAAATGTTGTTAAGTTACTCTCAATTATTGACTCAAACAACTTGTATAAAGAGCCCTAACTACTTTCTTATTTTCTTTTTTCATTTCTTTTTTCCTGTTCCAATGACCACGTACCATTTAATTTAATTTCATTTGTGTTTTGTGATTTATCTTAACTCTCGACCTCGACTACACGACAATAGCTGTTCGCGGGTACACTCTGTTCTACATCATAAATTCTCTGTGCTTTAAAATTAGCACCTTTTTGACCAATGCTAACGATGCTAATGAGCAACACTGCATATATGAAGCGTTAGCGTTAGCATAGCGACACATCTGTTCTGTTGTTGCTGTACAGTTAGACAAAGAGCAGTTGTTTCTCCTTTAACACGCGGACGATGGAACGACAGGTTTCAGGCACAAACTCATGAATAAACAATTAACAAAAATGAAATGAGAAGCTAGAAATAATAAAATAGACAAATGTACGGTGGCCCCGAAGGGCAAAACACACACCCAAATTCAAAAACATGAACCCAAATAATGAAAAAACGCACTCTAATTGGAAAATATGCACCCAGACTAGAAAACACGCACCCAGATTGGAAAACAAGAACCCAAATTAGAAAACATGTGCCCAAACTGGAAAACACATACCCAAATCAAAATCACGCACCCAAATTAGAGAACATCTATATGCTTTTTCTAATTTGAGTAAGTGTTTTCACATTTGGGTGCTTTTTTTCTCCTATTTGGGTGCTTCTTTCCAATTTGGGTACCAATTTGGGTGCGTGTTCTCCAATTTGGGTGGGGTTTTTTTTCCAATTTCGGTGTATGTTCCCCAATTTGGGTGCTTTTTTTCCAATTTGGGTGCATATTTCCATTTTGGGCGCTCTTTGACCAATTTGGGTGCGTGTTTTCCAATCTGGGTGCTTTTTTTTTTCCAATTTGAGTGCGTGTTCTTCAATCTAAGTGCTTTTTTTTTTCAATTTTGGTTTGTGTTACCAAATTTATTTCATATTTGGGTGATTATTTCAATTTTGGGTACCAATTTTGTTATGTTTTTTATTATTTGGGTGCATGTTGTCCAATTTGGGTGCTTTTTCTTTCCAATTTGGGTACATGTTTCCAAAATGGGTGTTTTTTTTTTTTCAATTTGGGTGCGTGTTCTCCAATTGGGGTGCTATTTTTTTCCATTTTGGTATGTGTTCCACAATTTGGGTGTTTTTGGGGTTTTTTTGCAATTTAGGTGCATGTGTTCCGATTTGGGTGCGTGTTTTTCAATTTAGGTGCTTTTTTTCCAATTTGGGTGCGTGTTTCCCAATTTGGGTGATTTTTTTTTCCTATTTGGGTGCTTCTTTCCAATTTGGGTACCAATTTGGTTATGGTTTTTCCAATTTGGGTGCTTTTTCTTCAATTTGGGTGCTTTTTTTTTTCTACTTTAAGGTGAGACACGTGAATAGGAAAAATTCTTAAACTTAAAGTTATCAACTGTAAACTTCTCCTGTAGTTTACTCACATAAATGTAAGAAAAAAATGTATTACAAGTTTTTCCTGATGTAATGTTTTCATGTAGAAATAAAGCATTTTATGGGACAGTTTTGGGACATTTGAGTCTGAAAAATTGACAGAACCAGGTTTTAATTTCTTGGTTCATTTTGTAACATATTAATTATAAAGAGTTTTACTGAGGGGGTTTGGGGTTTCTCATTTACAGTAGTTAGTAAAATGAAAATTGTCCAGAAAAAATTCAAATTTCACCTCATTTTTTAACTTAAAACGCAAATAAATCAGGTTTTGAATTAAATATCAACAAATCCTTCTGTACATTCTGTCAAAATCTTGTTGAGTCCCAGATTTTACGTTTACTTTATGTCTTTGTGGGAGAAAAATGCATTTTAAGAAAACGACCTTTGAAGTTACAATGTCCCAGAGAAATCTATGGATGAAGTGGATTCAATTAAATAACACACTTAGGAGCAGATTGGACACTAATTAAATAACAAAAAATGTAAAAATGTTCTTTTCCTGTGGTGCAGTGTAGCGTAAACCATCGCTTTTTCCTGGAAAGTTACACAATCACAGTAATTGGTGCTCTGTCTGTGGATAACAGGAATCGAGTAACTTTTTAAAGAAATTGTACTTTTCAGAATTGTTTACTGACCCCGTTTTTCCTCCTTTTCTTTCTTTCGTAACAGTCTCTTGAGTAAAAGTGAATAACTGACTAATTCTACAGTGAAAAGTGTCATGAGAAACATTTAATGCTTTGAACATTTGCTCTTGACTTTATTTTTGTGTCTGTTTTTTGGAATCTGTGCATTGTTTGATGTTTTGTCAGTTCAGTCACATCTACACTATTTATAAATGAGATTGAAATCAGTTTTTTTGCATTTTTCAAACATGAAACATAGAATAAACAAAAAAGAAAACAGGACACGACCAGAGAGAGAACAAGAGTCAATATTAAAATGAGTAAAAAATAAGAGAAACGAAAGACATACAGCAAAAACTACGGCACATTTAGTCCTGTTTGGTCCAAAGTCTTTCAGATTAAGTCCAAACGTGATTTATATTTAACTCTTTAACTCTATTTTACGCGGGTCACATTTGCGTCTGTTTGGATTTTGACTCCAGCAGGTTTGCACTGGTGCTTTTGTAGATTTTCCAGAGAAGCAGGGGCCGGACAGAGCAGCCCTCGTGCTGCATAAAAAGTCAAAATGTACACATGATTTATTATTTTTATGTAGATTAAATACACGCCGCTCTGACCTGTTTTTCCTAAAATGAGCTTCAATTCAAACTGAAGCTGTTCTTGACCCTTTGGACACAAACTATTGTCTGACTCTTTGTGAAGCTCAGACTCTGGAGTTTTGAGTCTGATTTACTCTGATTCCACTGAAACAAACTCTGCTCAGAGGAACATCAGACTTTAAAGTCCAACTACATTTTCTTTGTTAAATCTATGAAGAAGTGACGCTGGTGTTTGTAGATTTTGTCTGATTGACTCTAGTTTGGGCTTTTGTTGGTTTTGACAATTCCTCTTTCAAAGCTGAAGCTAATTTAACAAAAAAAATGTTTTAGGGACTTGTAATAAAGTAAAAAAGTCCAGGCAGAATCCTTATAAAAGTCCTATTAATTTATTTATTTTATTTTAGTGTAATTTTTAAATTTGGAGTAAAAACTGACTCTAATTCGTCCCAGAATGTTTGATTTGATGTAATTAAGTGGGTTACAGCTTTCTATTCATATTGAACACGTCCAGCAGCTGAGAGTTTCCTTATAATAGATGTGGATAAAAAGGAATAAATTAATAAAAAATCTAAGTATTTGAAATAAATTTATTTTGTATATTTAAGTATATTTTTGTATATTTAGGAGCAGAATGGACAAGTTTGTAGTGAAATGAAACACATGAAAGTCGATATGTTGAGAGAGAAAACTGACCAACAAAACAAACAAAAAAAAGAGTTTTGCCATATTGTGGTACTTTTCTTGTCCCTCGCACGTGTAGCACAGCGCACCCAAAACAACAACACTCTGCCCACTACAGACACGACCAATTACACGACAGCAGAACAAAAACAACCAACTTTTAGCTTGAATCTAATCAGAAATAGACCAGCGTTTGCTACAGACCACTGGAGGGGCAGGTCAGAGCTCAGGGCGAGGAAAGAGCCCAAAAGAGCGTTCACTGTGGGCCGCTACAGTGGGCCAGAGCCACCAGCCCATAGGGACATCTCCTGACTCTCCCCATTAGCCTGTGCAGGGCGTGTGAGGGCATCTGACACAGTGGTTTCCCGTCCTTACATAACTCTTGTATATCCAGGGTAAACATCCACGCTCTGTTTCCACTGGACACTTTAACTAAACATTTTGTCTATTTGTCCCCAGTTTGACAGTTTTTGTAAAGTTTATAATGTTACTTCCTGGTTGGACATGAGCAGCAAATATGACATAGATAGGAGTTAAAGGGGCTGTACCTGATTTTTATTGTTTTGCAGAGTAAACGTTATGGTCTAGTTTTCACCCAAATAGATGCTTTTACAATATATCTGTGCTGGAGCAACACAGATGTACTTTATTACATCCCGGTCCATGTTTAGTCCTGACTCTGGCACCAGCAGGAGGCCGGTCCATGTTTAGTCCTGACTCTGGCACCAGCAGGAGGCCGGTCCATGTTTAGTCCTGACTCTGGCACCAGCAGGAGGCCGGTCCATGTTTAGTCCTGGCTCTGGCACCAGCAGGAGGCCGGTCCATGTTTAGTCCTGACTCTGGCACCAGCAGGAGGCCGGTCCATGTTTAGTCCTGACTCTGGCACCAGCAGGAGGCCGGTCCATGTTTAGTCCTGGCTCTGGCACCAGCAGGAGGCCGGTCCATGTTTAGTCCTGGCTCTGGCACCAGCAGGAGGCCGGTCCATGTTTAGTCCTGACTCTGGCACCAGCAGGAGGCCGGTCCATGTTTAGTCCTGACTCTGGCACCAGCGGGAGGCCGGTCCATGTTTAGTCCTGACTCTGGCACCAGCGGGAGGCCGGTCCATGTTTAGTCCTGACTCTGGCACCAGCAGGAGGCCGGTGTCCATGTTTAGTCCTGACTCTGGCACCAGCGGGAGGCCAGGTCCATGTTTAGTCCTGACTCTGGCACCAGCGGAGGCCGGTCCATGTTTAGTCCTGACTCTGGCACCAGCGGAGGCCGGGTCCATGTTTAGTCCTGACTCTGGCACCAGCAGGAGGCCGGTCCATGTTTAGTCCTGACTCTGGCACCAACAGGAGGCCGGTCCATGTTTAGTCCTGGCTCTGGCACCAGCAGGAGGCCGGTCCATGTTTAGTCCTGACTCTGGCACCAGCAGGAGGCCGGTCCATGTTTAGTCCTGACTCTGGCACCAACAGGAGGCCGGTCCATGTTTAGTCCTGACTCTGGCACCAGCAGGAGGCCGGTCCATGTTTAGTCCTGGCTCTGGCACCAGCAGGAGGCCGGGTCCATGTTTAGTCCTGGCTCTGGCACCAGCAGGAGGCCGGTCCATGTGTAGTCCTGGCTCTGGCACCAGCAGGAGGCCGGGTCCACGTTTAGTCCTGACTCTGGCACCAGCAGGAGGCCGGGTCCATGTTTAGTCCTGACTCTGGCACCAGCAGGAGGCCGGTCCATGTTTAGTCCTGGCTCTGGCACCAGCAGGAGGCCGGTCCATGTTTAGTCCTGACTCTGGCACCAGCGGGAGGCCGGTCCATGTTTAGTCCTGACTCTGGCACCAGCCGGAGGCCGGTCCATGTTTAGTCCTGACTCTGGCACCAGCAGGAGGCCGGTCCATGTTTAGTCCTGGCTCTGGCACCAGCAGGAGGCCGGTCCATGTTTAGTCCTGACTCTGGCACCAGCAGGAGGCCGGTCCATGTTTAGTCCTGACTCTGGCACCAGCAGGAGGCCGGTCCATGTTTAGTCCTGGCTCTGGCACCAGCAGGAGGCCGGTCCATGTTTAGTCCTGGCTCTGGCACCAGCAGGAGGTCCGGTCCATGTTTAGTCCTGGCTCTGGCACCAGCAGGAGGCGGTCCATGTTTAGTCCTGACTCTGGCACCAGCAGGAGGCCGGTCCATGTTTAGTCCTGACTCTGGCACCAGCAGGAGGCCGGTCCATGTTTAGTCCTGACTCTGGCACCAGCGGAGGCGGTCCATGTTTAGTCCTGACTCTGGCACCAGCAGGAGGCCGGTCCATGTTTAGTCCTGGCTCTGGCACCAGCAGGAGGCCGGTCCATGTTTAGTCCTGGCTCTGGCACCAGCAGGAGGCCGGTCCACGTTTAGTCCTGACTCTGGCACCAGCAGGAGGCCGGTCCATGTTTAGTCCTGACTCTGACACCAGCGGAGGCCGGGTCCATGTTTAGCCCTGACTCTGGCACCAGCAGGAGGTCCGGTCCATGTTTAGTCCTGGCTCTGGCACCAGCAGGAGGCCGGTCCATGTTTAGTCCTGACTCTGGCACCAGCAGGAGGCCGGTCCATGTTTAGTCCTGGCTCTGGCACCAGCGGGAGGCCGGTCCATGTTTAGTCCTGACTCTGGCACCAGCAGGAGGCCGGTCCATGTTTAGTCCTGACTCTGGCACCAGCGGGAGGCCGGTCCATGTTTAGTCCTGACTCTGGCACCAGCAGGAGGCCGGTCCATGTTTAGTCCTGACTCTGGCACCAGCAGGAGGCCGGTCCATGTTTAGTCCTGACTCTGGCACCAGCGGGAGGCCGGTCCATGTTTAGCCCTGACTCTGGCACCAGCAGGAGGCCGGTCCATGTTTAGTCCTGGCTCTGGCACCAGCAGGAGGCCGGTCCATGTTTAGTCCTGACTCTGGCACCAGCAGGAGGCCGATCCATGTTTAGTCCTGACTCTGGCACCAGCAGGAGGCCGGTCCACGTTTAGTCCTGACTCTGGCACCAGTAGGAGGCCGGAAAGCATGATACAGTAATAATAAGCCTCAATTTCAAGCCAAAAAGCCACCAAGACACTAAAAATAATCGAAAAATCCCAAATGAAATGTTGACGCCTGACTTCACTGTTCTTGTTTGTCATTATGATTTGAAATGCCTTTTAAACCTCACTTCTAATCAAATTGTTTCCCGTCGCCTCGAGTAATTCAATGTACTTTCTGTCTATCCTGTTTTGTAAAATGTTATGATGAATAAAACATTTTAAAAACCAACACTACTTCCTGCAATTTTAAAAAAACGTTTACAAAACTCCTTCCCGAACTGCAGCTAAACGAATGTAAAACGATGACAGATATTTAAACTCAGCGATGGTTGTCTTCCTCTTTGTCCCTCGCAAACAGAGCATTTACATCCTAAAGAACTCGGATAATTACGCCACACATTTCCATCCTAAAACGGCAGATAATGAGCGTTAATCCCGTCGTCTGCAGCCGTCTCCTGCCGACTCCTGTCCCTCACACGTCTGTTCTGATGCAAATGAGGCTCGGGACAATCAATCACATTATGGTAAATGCTGCAGTCTTTGTTAAAAATTGCAGTAATCGTGAAACAAGTCGGCGTTTTCAAAAGGTTCAAGGTAAATAACGGGTTCTTGGGGTTAAATTTTACCCAAAAGTCGTTAATGTGTGACAGTTGTTTCCGTTCGTCGAGTTTGGACCAGTTTAAGGTGCACTGTTTTTACCTTTGAGAGGATTAAAACCAGGACTAAAGATAGGACTGAACCAGGGCTAAACCAGGACTAAACCAGGACTGAACCAGGGCTAAACCAGGACTGAACCAGGACTGAACCAGGGCTAAACCAGGGCTAAACCAGGACTAAACCAGGACTGAACCAGGGCTAAACCAGGACTGAACCAGGACTGAACCAGGACTAAACCAGGACTGAACCAGGACTAAACCAGGACTAAACCAGGACTAAAGATAGGACTGAACCAGGACTAAACCAGAACTAAACCAGGACTAAAGATAGGACTGAACCAGGACTAAACCAGGACTGAACCAGGACTAAACCAGGACTGAACCAGGACTAAACCAGGACTAAACCAGGACTAAAGATAGGACTGAACCAGGACTAAACCAGAACTAAACCAGGACTAAAGATAAGACTGAACCAGGACTAAACCAGGGCTAAAGCTAGGACTGAACCAGGACTAAACCAGGGCTAAAAACAGGACTAAATCAGAACTAAAACCAGGGCTAAAGTAGGACTAAATCAGGATGAAACCAGGACTAAACCAGGACTAAACCCAGGATGAAATCAGGACTAAACCCAGGATGAAACCAGGACTAAATCAGGACTAAATCAGGCCCTAATCCAGCACTAAACAGAACTAAATCCAAGACAAAATCAGGACTAAACCCAGGATGAAATCAGGATGAAACCAGGACTAAACCAGGACTAAACCAGGATGAAAACAGGACTAAATCAGGACTAAATCCAGGACTAAACAGAACTAAATCCAGGACTACACCCAGGACTAAAACCAGGGATAAACCAGGACTAAACCAGAACTAAACCCAGGATGAAACCAGGACTAAACCCAGGATGAAATCAGGACTAAACCAGAACTAAACCAGGACTAAACCCAGGGTGAAACCAGGACTAAACCAGGACAGATCTGGGACTCCTCGGCTCTCGTCTGGTGTGGACAGTGTCTGTGTGAATGTGTTTGAAAAGGTGTGAGTGAGTTGGAAATGCCTCGTGATGAGAGCGATATCTGTCTCTGAATCTGAATGAAACTCAAAGACAGAGCGGCCAAGTCTGCTTTACAGTCACTAGTGGCTTCTTTTTTATATTTTTTTCTTGCCATAAACGGTTGCTTCAGGTTAATGCACTCAGTAAAGACATTTTAATGCCATTATTGATGTTAAAAAGTCTCAGGTTGGACGACTCATTTCACTAAAATGCAGTTAAGATAAATATATTTCAAATTCTGCTAAAATTTCACTCCGATTTAGCTATTTTGTTATGTTTTTGATTTCGCAACCGCACAGTACACTGGTCAAAACTCATATAATGTCACAGATTTTGTTCATATGACAAAGAGAAACACAAGTGAACGCCTTTATTTTGTTGAATTAATGTTCTAAACAGCTTTAAACAGGGGTTTTGGGGGTCCTTCCCCAGAAGAATATTTCCTGTTTGTTGGTGCATGTGCTCAGCTGATTTAAATACATGATTTTCATTTGTAATTCTATTTTTATTTACTATTTAGCTTTATTAGGGGGTGTGGCTTGGGCAGAATTAATATATTTAACAATCCAAGACTATTCTTTTTCTTGTTTAAAAGTAAATGGAGCCTCTTTATTGTGATATTGAGAGAACTGTTGCGTCTATGATGATCGAGAAGGGCATCTTATTGGGGACCCCTTCAAGTTGGGGGCCCAAGGCAATTGTAACCTGTTGCTTAATGGTAAGTCCGCTACTGATACTAATATATGCACATCTCATCAGTACTGTTTCATCTGCAACACACAACATTTAACTCGTTGTTTATCCTATTCTTGCGGAGCTGGAGTTATTCTTTTGGATTTGGTCGCTTGTTTTAACTTTGAAACTTGCTCTGTAACTTTTCATTTGCTCTGCTCCATAGAGATGTAATTGTTTTGCCTGGAATGTTCCACAGTGTGGCTTTGAGACGAGGAAGGAACACTACCAGACCAAATTACAGGTGAGATCTGTGGAGAGGCGAGCTCCCTAAGAAAGAAACAACTTCCACTACAGTTATTACTTTTTCTTCCAGATTTGTTTCCTGCTCGTCCTCCTTTCACACGTGTTTGTCGAGGGGGAACTTTCGGGGCCAAAAGGCAGCGAGCTTTGGGGCCAAGTCCAGGGCAGCAGCAGGACCAGAGGAGGGGGAGGAGGGGGAGGAGGGGGTGAGGAAGCCCAGCGGGGGGAGCTCTTTGTGGGGCAGCGGGGGCAGGACAGAGGGGCTGAGCTGGAGGGACAACAGGAGAGAAGTGTGAATAATGCAAGTGTGATTATAAAGGCACAAATACACAAATACTGATAAGAAATCCTTGCACTACTTGTTTATTTTGCTCCTAGATAACATGTAACAGAAGACGGATATAACAAGGATATTTATTTAATTACAAATCCTCAAATCTATTTTAGCTCTGCTCCTTAAACACATAAAACATACAACACAAAAGACCTATTTCTCTCAAATATTGTTCATAAATCTATCAGTGAGCACTTGGCATATCAAGATGCTGATTAGAGAGCATGGATATTCACCTTATTGTGGAAGTTGTTGTGGGCGACGCCATCTTTTTTCTGTTGTAGTTTGCACTGGGCAGACGAGCTCAACAGAAAATAAGTTCTACATGGACTAAAAAGACGTTTTCAGGAAATCGTTGCGTTGTGACTTGTTGTTGCTCGTGTTCATTAAACATTTTACACAAATCAATCTACTTTATGTAACATTTTAGTGGTGAGACTTTTCCCTCGTTCGTCATTAGCTTTAACGGAGTTCTCGTCAAACGGAAGATGGTTTACAACAAAAGTGCGTATCTGTGGCAAAAAACTGCAAAAGTGGGCGGGGCAGAATAAGGTGAATAATTTGAGTAAATCAAACATCAAAGGCCAAAACTACAGAGTCTCAGCTTCACATTTGTTCAAGCTCCAAAAGGCTCAGAAACAGCTTGAACAGTTTGACATTTGAGTCGGGCATTTAAATAAAACTTTGCTGTAATGATAAGGATTCAAAGCTCTTTAAATGTCGTCCCCGTGTGTGAAAACCGGCTGCAAAATTTACAACTTCAAAGTCGCAGGAAAAACTGAGCTCTTGACGTGACACATTTTGTTGAGTAAAAGTGACCCCCGTGTTTTAAGCAGAAAAGAACAACATTGTGGTTAAAAGCCACTTGAGCAGCAGGCGTCTCCCTGAGGTCAAAGTTCGTCTCACTAATTGCATGTTTTGAATGTTTTTCTTTCGGCTGCAGCAGAAGTGCAGGTGGGGGAGTAACAAGACCGGAGTAACGTCTGTGGAGCCGTCGTGGTGGTGCTGTAGTTGTGTTATCGGTGCAGTCTGACGTCTGTTTTGACTCGTACGGTAAAAAAACTACAACGAAAAGCACTGTGTTCACCGAGTATTGACCGCGAAAGGCTCCAACGATCGGTTAAAGAAAAGATCAAAAAGGTGCATCCTTTGTTTGTGGAGATGCAGCTCGTTAAAGTCTATAGCAGTGTTTCCCAACCAGGGGTACGGGGACTCCAAGGGGTACGTGAGGAATTACCAGGGGGCACTTGGAATGGATAACAAGGATATTCCTCAAATCTCATTTTAGCTCTGCTCCTTAAACACATAAAACATACAATACAGAAGACCTATTTCTCTCAAATAATGTTCACAAATCTGTCTAAATCTGTCAGTGAGCACTTGGCATATCAAGATGCTGATTAGAGGGCATGGATATTCACCTTATTCTGGAAGTTGTTGTGGGCGGCGCCATATTTTTTCTGTTGTAGTTCACACGGGGCAGACGAGCTCAACAGAAAATAAGTTCTACTCGACTAAAAAGCTGTTTTCAGGAAATCGTTGCGTTGTGACTTGTTGTTGCTCGTGTTCATTAAACATTTTACACAAATCATTTTACTTTATGTAACATTTTAGCGGTGAGACTTTTCCATTAGCTTTAACGGAGTTCTCGTCAAACGGAAGAGCGTTCACAACATAAGTGCATACCAGGGGGCACTTGGAATGGTTTCAGGTTTTAAATGAAGATGAAATGTTCTTTTATCTGAATATAAGCAGCAGTAGCAGTAACAGTAGCAGTGGTAGTAGTAACAGCAGTAGCAGTGGTAGTAGTAACAGCAGTAGCAGTGGTAGTAGCAGTAGTAGCAGTAGCAATAAAAGTAACAGTAACAGTAGCAGTAGTAGCAGTAGTAGCAGCAGTGGTAGCAGCAGCAGCAGCAGCTGCGGTAGCTGCTGCTGGCTGTTGCAGCAGCAGCAGCAGCAGCAGCAACAGTAGCAGGTAGCAGCAGTGCAGTGCTGGCGGTGGCTGCTGGCAGCAGCAGCGGTGTTGCTGCTGTAGCAGCAGCAGCAGCAGCAGCAACAGCAAGGTAGCAGCAGCTGTAGTGCAGCAGTGGTGGTAGCAGTAGCAGTAGCAGTAACATTAGTAGTAGCAGTAGCAGTAGTAGTAGCAGTAGCAGTAGCAGTAACAGTAGTAGTAGCAGTAGCAGTAGTAGTAGCAGTAGCAGTAGCAGTAACAGTAGTAGTAGCAGTAGCAGTAGTAGTAGCAGTAGCAGTAGCAGTAACAGTAGTAGTAGCAGTAGTATTAGTATTAGTACTAGTAGTACTTGTGTTCCGGTGGAGCAGATGGAGTGACTGGACTCAGACTTGTTGCTGTTCAGTTGGATTAAAGTCTCTAATTGGATCCACATCTTTACATTGTCCTCATGGAACATTTCCCAGAACCAGAGAATCGTTCTGAGATAATCTGTGATAACGACCGCGACGTTCTCCCTCAGCCGCTTCTGTTCAGGCTCGAACTGAACAATCAACCGTCAAATGTATGCCATGATTTAGATGGAGAGCAGGGGCCAAAAAAACTGCACTTCACTTAAAAAAATTGTTTGGAAAATTTAAGTGTTTTGCCGCTTAATCTTTCTGTTTTGATCAGATCTTTTTTTTCCAGCTTATTCACTTTATTTCTTCAGTCAGGTGTTGAAGTCGGGCAGCAGCTTCTCTCCTGAGTTCCCGATGTACTCATAGAACTAGAATTAAAACTGGAAGATGAACCTAAAATGGCGCCCTGTTCCTCCCTGTGGCCTGAGCTCATTGGCGCATGACCCCAAAAAAGTTCTTTACTTCTGCGTTACTTCCTGATACGGAGGCGGCCATCTTTGCTGTAGGGACCATAGAACTATAATTAAACCTGGAAGATGAATCCAAAATGGCGCCCTGTTTATCCCTATGGAGTGAGCTCATCGGTGCATGACCCCAAAAAAATGTCTTACTTCTGCATTTACTTCCTGATACGGAGGCGGCCATCTTTGCTTTAGGGCGCCACGTGACCACAATCCCCCATGATGCTTTGAGCGACGTGAACGACCAGCAGCTGCAAGTTTTTGTTTTAGCGTTAGCTTGTGTGATTGTACTTGTGTTCTTCATGTTAGACACACCTGAAGCGTCTGAAATGAAATAAAATACAACTTACAGGTGTCTCTAGTCGAGCCTTTTCCACGAGCTTCTGTTTGTATCGTCCGACGCTCGTTCACGTGACTCACACATGTTTGTGTGACGTCACTTCATATAAAAATGGTAATTTCTGTGATTTTAGAAACGGTAGAAAAGAACATTTCCTTCTATTTCATTTAAATACCAAAAATAATAATAATAATTTAATAATATAATTGCAATTATAATGTGCAACGATAGAAAAAGACTGGGCCCAAGAGGCTGCAGTACCTCGCACGACCACTAATCAATCTGACATGGACAGAGGGGTCGTGGCTTATCCAGTTCATTTAATACATCCATGGATGTACTGCAGCTGTTTTACAGCTCGTTTGGAGAGGCCAGTGAACAGGCCGTTACAGTCGTCCAACCCACTGGAGACAAATGCATGGATAAGTCTCTTCAAGTCTGGTTTAAACACTATACCTTTGATTTTGGCAATGTTTTTTAGGTGGTAAAAGGCTGTTGATGTTATTGATTTGATGTGGCTGTCAAAGTTCAAGTCTGAGTCCATTATTACCCCCAGATTTCTAACTTGATTTGTCGGTTTTAGAGCGAGAGACACTGAGGAGGTGACACTGACACTTTCTCTTTGTTTCTGCCAAAGACCATGACTTCAGTCTTGTCTGAGTTTAACTGGACAAAGTTGTTTTGCATCCACCCCTGATCTGTTGGATGCAGTGACAGAGTGAATCCACTACTATTGCAACTTCAGCGCTCGTGTGTCTGGGCATGAGCAGCTTGATTAGCATGTTAGCACGTCCGTTTGTTTATTCGCCGTCTTTGTTCTCAGTTCACGCCCTCTGAAGGTTTGTCACGCTGTAAAAAACATCACATTTAAGGTTTTCTTTTAACAGCAGATTGTTTTGGTAAATCAGACACTAATTAGATCCAGTTAAATAAACCAAAACCAAAAGGTGATGCAAGGAAATGAAACAGACGACTTAGCATGGCGTTAGCATTAGCAGTTAAAGAGCTCCTGAACCATGTGACGGAACGTGTTTAAAACAGGGAAGAACAGCATGAACGACCGAGCCTGAAATGAAGCTTTTGTTTAACTTTGTCATTAAATAAAGCTGTAAACCTTAAAAACAAATCGTATTACACTTTAGCCACTCTAATGTGGTATATTCCCTTAAAAAAATCCAGTTAGATTTTACCATTTCCTGTTAGAATCCCATTAGAATCCCATTAGAATCCCATTAGAATCCCATTAGAATCCAATTAGACCAAGAAAATCAATAGGATTCCTTTCTAAATCCTATTGGACAGTAAAAATTCCAATTCCAAACTCCTATTGAATATTTCCTTGTCCTATTGGAACATGTTAAAATCCTTTTGGACATTATTAGACTCCTAATGGACAAAGCCAGAATCCTATTGGACAAAGTCAGAATCCTATTGGACACTGTCTGAATCCTAATGGACAAAGCCAGAATCCTATTGGACAAAGTCAGAATCCTATTGGACAAAGTCAGAATCCTATTGGACAAAGTCAGAATCCTATTGGACAAAGTCAGAATCCTATTGGACAAAGTCAGAATCCTATTGAACAAAGTCAGAATCCTATTGGACAAAGTCAGATTCCTATTGGACAAAGTCTGAATCCTATTGGACAAAGTCAGATTCCTATTGAACAAAGTCTGAATCCTATTGGACAAAGTCAGAATCCTATTGGACAAAGTCTGAATCCTATTGGACACTGTCTGAATCCTATTGGACAAAGTCAGAATCCTATTGGACAAAGTCAGAATCCTATTGGACAAAGTCAGAATCCTATTGGACACTGTCTGAATCCTATTGGACAAAGTCAGAATCCTATTGGACACTGTCTGAATCCTATTGGACACTGTCTGAATCCTATTGGACAAAGTCAGAATCCTATTGGACAAAGCCACAATCCTATTGAACAAAGTCAGAATCCTATTGAACAAAGTCAGAATCTTATTTAACCATGTCTGAATCCTATTGGACAAAGTCTGATTCCTATTGGACACTGTCTGAATCCTATTGGACAAAGTCTGAATCCTATTGGACAAAGTCTGAATCCTATTGGACAAAGTCTGAATCCTATTGGACACTGTCTGAATCCTATTGGACACTGTCTGAATCCTATTGGACAAAGCCAGAATCCTATTGGACAAAGCCAGAATCCTATTGAACAAAGTCAGAATCCTATTGAACAAAGTCAGAATCCTATTGGACACTGTCTGAATCCTATTGGACACTGTCTGAATCCTATTGGACAAAGCCAGAATCCTATTGGACAAAGCCAGAATCCTATTGAACAAAGTCAGAATCCTATTGAACAAAGTCAGAATCCTTTTTAACCATGTCTGAATCCTACTGGACAAAGTCTGAATCCTATTGGACAAAGTCTGAATCCTATTGGACAAAGCCAGAATCCTACTGGACAAAGTCTGAATCCTATTGTATAAAGTCTGAATCCTATTGGACAAAGCCAGAATCCTACTGGACAAAGTCTGAATCCTACTGTATAAAGTCTGAATCCTATTGGACAAAGTCTGAATCCTACTGTATAAAGTCTGAATCCTATTGGACAAAGTCTGATTCCTATTGGACAAAGTCTGAATCCTATTGGACAAAGTCTGAATCCTATTGGACACTGTCTGAATCCTATTGGACACTGTCTGAATCCTATTGGACAAAGCCAGAATCCTATTGGACAAAGCCAGAATCCTATTGAACAAAGTCAGAATCCTATTGAACAAAGTCAGAATCCTATTGGACACTGTCTGAATCCTATTGGACAAAGCCAGAATCCTATTGGACAAAGCCAGAATCCTATTGAACAAAGTCAGAATCCTATTGAACAAAGTCAGAATCCTATTTAACCATGTCTGAATCCTACTGGACAAAGTCTGAATCCTATTGGACAAAGTCTGAATCCTATTGGACAAAGCCAGAATCCTATTGGACAAAGCCAGAATTATTGGAATTGGAATCAAAAAGCCTATTTCAAAGGCTTTAAAGTCTACAGGCATTGTTAACAGTGAATTCCTTTAATTCTGCTCCCTGACAGTGGGATTAAAGCGTTGTCTGATTCTGTTTGCAGAAACAGTCCAACACTGAAGTGCGTTTGAACGAAGCCTGGTGCATTTTGTGAGTTCTTTCTGTGTTCGCTCTTCACCCACGCTCACAGATTCAATAATAGAAACCAGAGAAGAGACAGATACAAGAGAGGAAGAGAGAGAACGAGCAAGAAATCACAACATTCCAGTAAATTAATTGTTAAACAAAATCCTCATTTAACTCGGCAGAAAAGACACTGAACTTTGTGCCAGTTTAGTTTCATGCGGTCAGGGCCAATAATTACAGCGATATAACCTTAAACCACACAAACGTTTGGACTGTTAAAGGTGACTTTTCCAGCGTTATTCCATTTGATTACGTCAGACGATTGATCATCCACTCAGCAGGAGAAAAGAGGAAGGATACGAAGTAAACATTAAACCAAATGGTAAACAGATTATCAATGATTGACGTAAAAAAAGGTCAATTCAGTTTATTTACACGGCAGGATTATCACTCAGGAGCATTTTATCAGGACGGAATTAACATAAAACAACACTTTTTAATCTGTTTTTCACTGATTGTTGGAACAAACGTGCATTAAATGTTACCAGCCTTGTTATTTATCTATTATTGTATTATTACGCAAGAGCTTCTACATTTAATTTCCTTTTTACAATCACGCTTCATTAACTTCTGGAAACTTTATTATTATTTTTTATTTCAAAAAACAACTGGTCGTCCAAATGTGACCCGAGAACACAATGCTTAGTCCTGGTTTGGTCTTATTCGAATGTTGTTTAGGTTCTGGGTTAGATCTAGTGTAGTTCTGCAGTTTAGTCCTAGTGTTTAGTCCTGGTTTAATCCTAGTTTATTCCTAATTTGGTCCTGGTTCATTCCTTGTTTAGTTCTGGTTTAGTCCTGGTTTATTCCTAGTTTAGTCCTGGTTTAATCTTATAATTTAGTCCTGGTTTAGATCTTGTTTAATCCAGTTTTTTTCCTGGTTTACTCCATGTTTATTCCTGGTTTATAGATTAGTCCTGGTTTGGTCCTTTTTCCATTCTTGTCTTATGCTGTTTTTAGTTTAGTCTTGATTCAATTTGAATTTATTTCATTTTTTCCTGGTTTAACACTATAGTGTAATGATGATTTGGTCCTATTTCCATTTGTGTTTATCCCTGGTTCAGACCTGGTTTAGTCCTGATTTAGTCCTATGTTTTATTCCTGGTTCAGACCTGGTTTAATCCTGGTTTAGTCCTGGTTTAATCCTGGTTCAGACCTGGTTTAGTCCTGGTTTAGACTTGGTTTAGTCCTGGTTCTGACCTGGTTTAATCTTAGTTTATTCCTGGTTCAGTCCTGGTTTAATCCTGGTTTATTCCTGGTTCAGACCTGGTTTAGTCCTGGTTTAGTCCTTTGTTTGGCCCTGGTTCAGTCCTGGTCTAGTCCTGGTTTATCCCTGGTTCATACCTGGTTTGGTCCTTTGTTTGGCCCTGGTTCAGACCTGGTTTATCCCTGGTTTATCCCTGGTTTAGACCTGGTTTAGTCCTATGTTTATCCCTGGTTTAGTCCTATGTTTTATTCCTGGTTTAGTCCTGGTCTAGTCCTGGTCTAGTCCTGGTCTGAACCTCACAATGGTCTAAACTCTTAACTCTGTCTGGTGTAAAAGGCCTTGGAGACGGAGCGCACACTCAGGACAGAATGTTTTCGCCCGGAGTGAAGAATGCGAGTCTGTAACCGAGCCTCTCATGTGACCTCGCTTCCTTCCTCTCCCCTCTCCTCTCCCCCCTCCTCCCCCTTTTTGTTTGCTTCACTTGATCCGGAGCGGAAATTCCTCTCTTTTCGCCCCCTCCTCCTCCTCCTCTTCTCCTCTCTCTCTCTCTCGCTCTCTTCTTTTTTGTGAATGACAAACCCATTAAAGGATTCGCCCCTCCCCCCTCCCCCCCGTCTCCACAGCGACCTCGTCCGCGCGGCGCCTCCGATTGGCCGAGCGCTTCGCATGTCACGCAGGGGGAGGCGAGCGCGCAGAGACCATTCAGACGCGCAGTGCCGCAAAGACTCGATTCACTGCGAAAGCGCGGACCCGACGGGAGCTCTGCGCGCCTTTACGCACGGTTTGCCCGCTCCGACACGGCACGAGAGCGCGTCCGGACCGTCCCCTGCGCACCGAAACGAGCGCGCGCGGTTGTTTTTAGCCCGTGCACTCGGACGTTTGTGGAGTTTTTTCGCGAAATACGGCGAGGTGGGAGTCATTGAGAAAACCGCAGGAGCGCATGAATGAGCGGCTGGATCTCGCTTCGCGGCGCAAATCTGTTTCCACGCGGACTATTTTCGCTCTGCACGACCAGGAGCGTGTTTGATTCACAGCGCGTTTGACTGATATTGTATTGTGAGTGTTGTTCGTCGGGCCCTGCACGGTTTTGTCGTTGAATTGCTTCAGTCTCTGACGCGATCGCAGCGCAGACGTCTTCTATGAATCATTTTTAACCCAAAACGCTCCGGATTCCAGGCGCATTTTACGCAGAGTCCAACAGAAGCTCTCCGCTGGATTTGTTTGACGTTTTTGTGGACAGTTCCTCATCGCAAATCACGCCTTTTCAGATTACGTTTGTTTTTACTCGCTTTTGGACTTTAATGTTTTGTTTGTGAGCCGATTCGAACCCGCTACACCGCGTCATTTTGCAGTCAGAGGTCGCCTTTTCGCTCCTGATCTCTCACGATGTTGGACAAACTGCGGCCCGCGGTCCAGATCGAGTCGTCGGTGGCGCACGGGCGGACAGTCGCGTGGCTCCGGGAGCAGATGGACTCCTCCTCCCGGCGCGAGGGCCTGCTGCTCATGGACTGCAGGGCTCAGGAGCTGTACGAGTCGTCGCACGTCCAGAGCGCCATCAACGTGGCCATCCCGGGTCTGATGCTGCGGCGGCTGAAGAAGGGGAACCTGCCCGTGCGCGCGCTGCTCTCCAACGGCGACGACCGCGAGAGGTTCGTGCGCCGCTGCAAGACGGACACGATCGTGCTGTACGACGAGTACAGCCGCGAGTTCAACGAGAACACGGACGGCGGCTCGGTGCTGGGGCTCCTGCTCAAGCGCATGAAGGACGAGGGGTACAAGGCCTTTTATCTGGAAGGTGAGATTTAACGATTCAGACGTGTTTAAACTCGCAATTTCACGGTTTTGCAATGTTGGCTAATGCAAAAAATGATGTCGCAATGAGCTAAATATATCGCGATAAGAAGAAAGTTTACAATTTTGCCGAAAAGTACTGTTTTTTTAAGCGAAAAGACAGATTTTTTTGTCATGATTTTCTGTTTTTCAGTCTAAATTAAGCTTGATTTAGTCTTGATTTTGACTTTGTTGTGTTTTATCTTGACATAGTTTGACTGATGCATCATAATAACTGAAATTATTGTGTCAAAAAGTATAATGTCAATATCGCAATGCAATTTCGTGCAGCTCTAATTCAAAAACACAACATTTTAGACGCACAGATTTAAAAGAAATCCCGTAAAAAAGTGATTAAATCCATGTGCTCTGATTCATCGAGCTGGACTTTGGTGAACTTTGGTGCATTTTTGCGCAACAGGAAGTTACTCTGAGCAAACAAGTTCAGCCACAGATAACGTGGCAATTCAAACATTCAATTAGGTTAGAAATGTACTGTATTTTCTTATTTTACGTATTTGTCTGATAGATTTAGCCGGGATTCACAGTGATACATGGGATAATCAATGTATTGCACATAAAATAGTATAATATCTCACTTTTTTTTACAAATTAAATACATTTCAACAACTGTATTTCTTTGTTAAACCACAGCACGTGCACATTTAATATGAAGTACACTTATTTTAGACATCAAAGCAGTGAATATATCAGATTTTTTGGCTCTTTTTGCACATTCCTTCGATTATGAATACGATTACGAATTATTTTGAGCCTTCAGTTTGGTGTTTAGTCAAGTTAAGCGCTATTTATTGCTACTTTTACACCCAAAACAATACAATTCACTGTGTGCCATTGTTATGCTTTTATAGATACGTCTTCCTTTACAAATTGAATTTTGAATCACATTTGCACTGGATTTATTGAATCTAGACGTTAATAGCTTTGATCAAATAATCTAAAAACTGGGGGCAAAATGAAGTTGACTGTAAATTTTGTCAATGATTCTCACATTAGATCTAAATTCTGCTGGTTTTAAGTGTTTTTGTTGGAAAAAAGCAACACATTTGAATTTCCAGAGTAGAAATGTCAGTCAGTTTGCTTTTCTGTAACAAACGATGGACAAAATACAATTTTCTAGCCTTAAAATTGTGTTTTAGCTTCAAAATAATCACATTTATGGAACAGTATCTAATATATCTCTAGATAAAATGAAAAATGATTGTGGGCTCAACATTTCTGTGAGGATTTTCCAGTAAAACCCATAAATCTGGATTGTTCCTTCATCAAAAATGCAAAGAGTTGATCATAATTTCCTAAAACATTATGTAAAATACAATAATAAATGTGTTTAAAGCAGCTCTGATGTCACTCACATGTGTCTGAGGCTTTTACTGACACTAAATCATCTACATTTTTCATATTTTGTGATATTCTGAGGTTAATCCCAGGTCCTCCTTCACTTTTGCCTCCGTTCTGCGTTTAGAGTGTTTCTGTTCGTCCGTCGTTCTCGTGCCCTGGACTCACCTCGTTCTCTCGTTGCAGGGGGCTTCAGTAAGTTCCACGCCGAGTATCCCTCTCTGTGCGAGACCAACCTGGAAGGCTCCCCTCCGTGCGGCTCGCCCTCGGCCCCCGTCCTGGGCCTGTGCGGGCTCCGGATCAGCTCGGACTCCTCGGACATCGAGTCGGACATCGACCCCAGCAGCGCCACCGACAGAGGTGAGTCCAGGAAACACCTTCACCCAGAGAGAGTCAGCAGCAGGTCTGGGAGATCATCAGAGAGAAGCAAAACGTGTGAGAAAAACAACAATCTAAGCTCCACAAACGCAAGCAACTGGATGGAAGATTAAATAATTATTAAAATGCAGTGTTGGGGATAAGGTTCAGGTGTTTTTTTCTCTTGAACCAGAAGCAGTGTGTATTTTTGGAGACTTTTCTTCATCTAGTAATTAGTTACAGATGAACGGAAGAAGCTACTAGGATGAGTGACGAAATGTTTTCACTATTTTCAGCACAGTTTACAACGTTTGTCCAGGCGACGGAGTTCAATTTTTATTTTGCTAATTACTTTTAAGCAAATTAATAGGGACGGGCGATATATCGGTATCGGCAGACATAAAAATGTGTCGATTTTATTTATTTTTTTGAGAGGTTAATGAGTCAGTAAAGGAGCAGAAGACTTTGCACATCAAATATGAAAGCGGGTGCGTGGGACAAATGGGAACCTGGGTCAATTTTAAAACAAGAAAAAAGAGTAAAGAGTAAAAATGGAAGAGCAATTAGGCTAAAAGACGTGGATATGTTCACACAATCATGCAAGAAATTGTTATTGTTATTACTTATTTCTGAACTTTACTTCAACTTCGATGTTAAACTCTAAATATCAGTAAATATCGGCAACAGCAGCAAGACACATATCAGATATCGGTATCCATATTGGCCTATCCCTATTAAAAACGCAAAGAACACTGCTAAAATGTATTTTCATGTTTTAAAATTGAATTTATTAGCATATCTGACGTCAATAACTGCTTTTAAAATGTTAATTAACGATTAACAAACTGTATTTTAGTCATTGTTTCATCCGTTATGGCGAAACAGACCGTAAAAAATACCAAAAAAATGACTTCTTTTATGATGTTAAAGTGCAGCTCAAGAGAAAACCTAAAAAACACCACAACCCAACTGTCAAAAAGTGCAAGCGACTTAAAAACAGTGGCAGTAGAAGAAGCAGACTGTCTAACTCTGGCCAAACACCTCCAGGCGTCGACTCGTTTGACCCACTCTGCTCTCGTTGGTCTCAGAATCCACCGACGGCAGCCCGCTGTCCAACCCTCCGTCCTCGTTCCCGGTGGAGATCCTGCCGCACTTGTACCTGGGCTGTGCCAAAGACGCCACCAACCTGGACGTCCTGGAGGAGCACGGCATCAAGTACATCCTGAACGTGACGCCCAACCTGCCCAACCTGTTCGAGAACGCCGGCGAGTTCAAGTACAAGCAGATCCCCATCTCCGACCACTGGAGCCAGAACCTGTCGCAGTTCTTCCCCGAGGCCATCAGCTTCATCGGTGAGTGGAAAACTACGACACAAAAGATGTTTAGAATGGTTCAATTTAAGGATTTATCATATTTACATTGAATTTTTCATTATTATTCACTAGCTGTTCTTGTATTTTGTCGTTGCAACTCGGACATTTTGTCATTGCGCGACAAAAAAACACCAAATAAAAGTTACAAGATGTATTAAGTGGTCTATAAACTTTGATAAGTGTATAAATATAAAAAGATTGAGGTAAAAAGACAGCAAAAATAAGACATTGGGTTCATAAAGCTAACCAATAACACGCCAAAATGTTCCACAATTGCAGTAGCAAGTGTAGCGTTAGCCAAAAAACTATATTGAAAAGTCTTTTCAAGTAAAAAAAAAAACACAAAAAAGCAAAACAGTTTTAAACAAATATTCGGTCAAATGTTGTTCAAACTTATTTAAGCAAAACCTGGTCTAAAGTGTAACTTGGCAGACATTTTGAAACATCAACATTATTTTTTAGTAGCTTTTGACATTGTGGTATTTGTTTAGAAATAATTAAACATTTAAAATACCATTAATTACCATCAATTGTTTGAAAAAAAAAAAGTGAAAAGTGCACAAATTCAAAGTTTTGCATTTGACATTAGCATTTGAGTAGCACAGTCTAAACAGGAGAAGTGCTAAGGATGCTAAAACATGCTAACAATCAAACCTAATTAAAATTTAACCAATACAACCTGTATAATGTTGGCTCTAAATCTAAAATGTCATCCTTTCTGTCATTTATTAACTTTAAAAATGCGGCACAACATGGAATTGAGCTGACAAAATTCAAGCTAATTTAAGCAAACCTGGTCAAAAAGTCGTTATAAATGTGTAACTCGGCAGAAATTTTGGAACATCAACATTAAATAAATAATCAGCAGTGAGGAGGGAGCAACAGCCAGCTATCAAGATAACAATAGACCTTTAGCCACAGGTGAAACTAGGTGAGGCCAACCATTAATCAACAAGATAGACCAATTAATCAAGTCCCAGGTGACAAACAAACAATTTTCTAACAAAGACAGGACTCAGTGACTCCTCCCTGGGGGCAGGACTCCCAGTACTCAGAGTAGCATATAAGCCCGAGACCAGCTCTCTTATTGACAATGACTTTTGGATAAAAGTCGAAACGTCTCGATCTTTAAACGGCGTCCGGATGACAACCTCTGAACCCCTTTCTACGATGGACCACACCTGGACGAATGAGGGTTTACATCGACGAATTAAATAAATAGGAAAAGACTTGGCGATGCTAAAACATGCTAACAGGCGTAGCTAATGGAAATTAAAGCCAAGAATACCTAAATATTTTGGCTCTAAATCTGAAATGACAACTTTTCCCAAATCGAAATCCAACGTATGAACTTTAAACCTGCTTTTAAAATGTCCTCACTGAGTTCTAGCTACGTCAAGAGAGACTTATTAACAAAGACCCACAACATAAAGTATAATCTTATCAATGTAATGCTTCTTATCTGTAACAGGAAGTTCTGATTGTGCAATTGAGATTAGCCGAGTGAACTCTCCATGTATCATAAGAACTAGAGCGCTAATGCGTTTAGCTGTGGCAATTTTTCAAGCAGTTAGCGACGTTAGCGGGTTTTAGACGGAAAATAAGAAACTCTGGGGCGTTTTAGTCGATAAATTACCGAAACAGTTGAAGCTTTTGCAATTTGGTCTATTTTTTGATTGTTTTAGTCATGTTTTAGTCACATTTAGTCATGTATTGTCCGTTTTAGTCAAATTTTTGTGGCTTTTGGTCATGTCTTTGGCGCTTTTAGTCACGTTTTTATTGCTTTTAGTCGCGTTTTTATTGCTTTTAGTTGCGTTTTTGTCACTTCCAGTCACGTTTTTGTCACTTTAAGTCACATTTTTGTTACTTTTAGTTGTGTTTTTGTCACATTTAGTCATATTTTGTCCATTTTAGTCACATTTTTGTGGCTTTTGGTCAAATTTTTGGTGCTTTTAGTCACGTTTTTATTGCTTTTAGTCGCGTTTTTGTCACTTCCAGTCACGTTTTTGTCACTTTCTTGTTACTTTTACTTGTGTTTTTGTCACATTTAGTCATGTTTTGTCTGTTTTAGTCACATTTTTGTGGCTTTTGGTCATGTTCTTGGCGCTTTTAGTCCCGTTTTTATTGCATTTAGTTGCGTTTTTGTCACTTTCAGTCACGGTTTTGTTACTTTTAGTTGTGTTTTTGCCACATTTAATAATGTTTTGTCAGTTTTAGTCACATTTTTGTCGCTTTTGGTCACGTTTTGTCACTTTAAGTCGTGTTTTTATCACTTTACGTAGTTTTTTTCTTGCTTTTTTGCTATTACTATTATTATGTTACTGTTTGTCGCGTTTTAGTCACATTTTTGTCGCTTGTAGTTGCGCTCCGATCACTCTAACCTCGACTGTTAATCGTCTGCGGTGAATAAAGGGAGGCGTGCGGAGTAGATGAGGTGAAGTTTGTGCACCAAGAGGCTGAAACGTGACACGAGAAGAGCACACCGAAATAACAACGTAACACGAAGCCAACAGGAAGTCGAGGAAAGTGATCCGGGACGGTCAAAGGGCTAAACGCTTCTACACTGCAGCTGTATTTTTCACCAAACAATGAATTGAAAACAGTCCAGGAACCAGAGTTACTGGAGTTTACCGTAAATTTAAAGCTGCACTACGTTTTGGGTGGATGGTCTGTTAAATTGAACATTAAAGGCACCTGAAATTATTATTATTATTATTATTTAGGAGCTTGTCAGTTTCAATTTCAATTTAACCAGCTTCAGCTATTTTGCATATAATTGCGTTTGAGTTGCTTTTAATTTCGTGTTAGTTGCGTTTTTGTCACCTTTAGTGTTTTGTTGTTGTTTTTTCAGTTTTAGTCATGTTTTTGTCACTTTTAGCAGTGTTTTTGTCACATTTTTTTCAGTTTCAGCCATGTTTTTGTCAGTTTTGGTCACGTTTTTGTCAGTTTTGGTCACGTTTTTGTCGGTTTCAGCCATGTTTTTGTCGGTTTTGGTCATGTTTTTGTCAGTTTTAGTCATGTTTTTGTTAGTCTTAGTCCCGTTTTTGTCACTTATAGTCGCATTTTTGGCACTTTTAGTGGCTTTTCTGTTGTTGTTTTTTCTGTTACTATTATTGTGTTACAATTAGTTGCATTTTGTCCGTGTTCTTTTTATGTTTAATTGTTTTTTGACGCGTTTTTCGTCTTTAGTTTAGTTTTGTCGCATGTTTCAGAACACGTTTTAACAAAACTAAAATACAGAGTCATTTTTGTTGCTTGTGAATGAAATTATTACACTTCAAAATTTATTTGCGATTTGCTAATTGCGTCCATTCAAATTGCAACTTCCACTAAATTTCGATTAACTGTGCCGCTCTAGTACTTTGTGGGTCAGAAAAACCTGGCGTTAGCGGCGTTTAAAGCAGCTCGTCTCCCTCTCTGTCCCTTTGGCCTCGCTCCTGTCCATCTGAACAGTTGTGTAATCTTTAACAAAAGCCAGTGTTGAAACTCGAAACGGTTTGTGCTCCAGTGAAAAGGCCCACAGCCGCACGTCCGGTGGAAAAGGGAGCGACGGAGGGATGTAACTCGAGCCGTGCACAGGAAGGAAGCCCCATTCACCGGGATCTGGGACAGTCTTTACAAAAGCGCTCATTTAGAGAGACGAGGGAGAGTTAGAGAGATAACGAGAGAGAGAGAGGAATCACGGTTCAAGTAATAGAGTTACAACCGGAATCGGAGCGGTTTAAGTTGCTTCGGAGATTACGCGCCAGAAGTATCAAAAATCGGATGGTAATCGATACGAAAACGGGTTGAAAAGTAGATTGAAGCGTCGTTACTAAAACAAAATCACATAAACAGGAAAACGTTAGACTTATCTTGAACTCTGGAGAATAAAACCACATAGTAACAGAAAGAAAATACGTATGTAACTCTTTTCTGTTGGAAAGTTCAGTCTAAAAAAAGCACTGAAGTCGATTTTTGAAATGTTTTACACACTCTTGTGAATGGATGTAAAAGCAAAATTGCCTACTTCGAGTAAATGTACCATTAAATGTTCAAATTTCAAAAGATAAAATTACAAATATAAAAACCTGCTGGGGGCTAATCAACTAACTTAAAAAGCCAAGTGTCAAATGTGTTTTTTGGACCATTTCAAAAAGTTTGTGCGTGCAATGTGGAACTCCTCTCTAAGCCTTTTAAAGTCCTAATATATGAATTTTTTTGAAAAGTCAATGAGAGAAATTGAGTGGGATCCTTTGACTTTTAAGCTCCATAGAATAATAATAAAAGAGCAGCATTTGATTAAAGATAAAAAGTGTAAATAAATACATTTTAGAGTGAAAATAATACAAAAAAGTCCTCAAAATTGCACCAAGAAAAGAGAAAGTGGTCAATGTACCAAAACATATGGAAATAGTCAATTATTCTTTTATTTTGGGCTTGGTTTTTATGATCAGTTTTCACAAATTATCTGTTACTGCTTCAAAAACAAAATATAATGTACTTATAATATAATAAATAATGACAAAAAAGACTCAAAATGACATGATAATATAATAAATAATGACAAAAAAGACTCAAAATGACATGATAATATAATAAATAATGACAAAAAAGACTCAAAATGACATGATAATATAATAAATAATGACAAAAAAGGCTCAAAATGACATGTGAAGAAGTAAAACGCATCTCATGTTGACACACCGTTAGCATTAGCCACACGTTTCACCAGTTAGCGTTCGCATTTGGCAGTTTTCCTCTGTGTTAGCACGTTAGCCGCCATGCTAACCCCTCTCCTCCGCTTGTGTCCGTTGCAGACGAAGCCCGCGGTCAGAAGTGCGGCGTCCTGGTCCACTGCTTGGCCGGCATCAGTCGCTCGGTGACCGTTACCGTGGCGTACCTCATGCAGAAGCTCCACCTCTCCATGAACGACGCCTACGACATCGTCAAGACCAAGAAGTCCAACATCTCGCCCAACTTCAACTTCATGGGCCAACTCCTGGACTTCGAACGCACCCTCGGCGTCAACGGCCCGTGCGACAACCGGATAGCGACGGCCAATCAGCAGCTGTACTTCACCACGCCGACCAATCACAACGTCTTCCAGCTCGACGCCATCCAGTCCACGTGAAAGTCGGCCGAACCGAGCGCTGATCCTTGGCGAAATCTGCGGAAATGTTCACTTTTTTGAGTCGTCTGTCAACACGACTCGTTTGTCGGCGTCTGGGGCGGAGTTTGGTTTGAAAGCCACCACTCGGTTTTCGCGAAACTAAACGATTTTGGAGAAGTTTCCACGGACGTTTTTGCTGCGAAGTTGCTAAGGGGCCGGCGTGCCAAAGACATGCGGACGTTTTAATCACAAAATCTATTTCTGGACTGGAAATTTGGAGTGAATTTCCTCCGAACTTTGACTTTTGTCTTCCGTGAAGACTTGCCTCAGCTTTACGTTAGCACCAATGAACTTTTTATCCTTAAGTGGAGTGTTTAAATCATTTATATATTGTCTATAAATCATATTATTAGACATTTAAGCCTTTGGGGACTTTATATTTTATGTGACGATCAATATCTTTGAATTGATAATGCCAAAAATCAAATAGGCTTTCCTTAAAGGTGCACTGCGTAACTTTTCTGCCGTCTTCCTGTTTGTTCCACAGCACTGTATTAACCTTTTCAGCCTTTTTGAAGCCGGCTCACACTAAAAATTCATGTATTTAAAGTATTTTTGGGCAATAAAAACACCTGTAATCGAATAAAAGCAAGATAGACTGGTTCAATGTCATACTGCGGAACATTCCAGACACGCAGATGCGCAGAAAAGTTACGCAGCGCGCCTTTAAAACCGTGTATTCTGTAAAATTATGTAATATATTTGCTTTATATGGGCCTTGTTTTGGCATCTTTTCTTTGGCGAATCAAGTTGGAAAAGCCTTAAAAGCACGAACGGAAATTTTGCGCCGGAATCTTCAAAGTGTTTCATGATTTTTAAGACATAATTTGAATTTTTTTGCGCAGATTTCTTGGATGTGTGGAGGACAAAAGCCTTTCGGGGATTGTTTTTTGGGAGGTTTTGGGAAGGAAAGTTTGTGAATGCCTGTTTTCTATGGAAGCCCCTCAACTCTTCTGAATGTACAAAGAGGATAACTTATTAATAAATTGCTATTTTGTCTACATAATTCTCTTGTTGAGTCTTTGTTTCTTGGGAAAAGTTCAAGTGTTGAGCTCCACTGAAGAGAAAAATGGAGCTGCTAGTCGTAAATCTTTTTAGACAAACTTTTATCAGCACAATATACACTTTTACTTCAGAAAATAATAGTTTGAATTGTTTTAAAATGATCCTTATCACAAAGAATTGCACATATAGATTTACTTTTCTCAGTAGTTTTTCAGTTATAAATGAAGAATCATACAGTTAGTCATGATCAACGTCAAATTAAATCTGTAAAATTAAGCAAAACAGTTCAGAAATATCACATTGTTTTCTTTATTTTTAAGATTACGCGACAATTTGTTATATTTTAATCCATAAACTACTTAATTTGCGGCTTTATTATTTGTTCTTCTCGTAGACAATAAACTTAACATTCAAATTTTGAGGAACACTTTATAATTATTACACTTTAATCCGTCTTAATAAAGCAACTTAATACAAAATGAACAATAGTTTATTAAGAACGCTTCAAACAGGTTCAACCACTCATTTAATTCAAGTGCAGTTAAGATAAACATATTTCAAAAAGTTTTTAATTTTAGTTCCTGGTTGTAAATGATGACATCACACTGGGAAATTACCAAAAAAAAAACATCCTGTACGCTGAGCTAATGTCACAGATTTTTTTATTCACAAAGAAAAATACATGTGAACAGCTTTATTTGAATGAATCAATGTTTAAAGGGTAAATAAATATAAATATTTTGTGTAAATTATGCTATAACCTCTTTCTCCCCAGTGTGACGTCATCAGTTTACTTCCTGTAATTTTCAACTGATTTTTCAACTTTTCTCCACAAACGGCTGCCTGATTGGTGTAAAACAGGTATTAATACACCAAATTAAATACGCAATTTAAAGGGGCTGTACCTCACTTTTATTGTTTTGAAACGTGAAAAACAGAACTAGTCCATGTTAAACTCTCAGTCACATCTCTCACTTTCTGAATGCAGTCCCAGCCTCATAAATATTCACCTCCATGAGTTTAGAAGCACTTTTCTCGAGTTTCTGAGCCCAGAGCATCACGGACCATCACGGTACAAGCTAACAAACATTAGCATGTTAACAGCGCACTTCTCCTTGTATAAAATAGTAGTACAATAGTATAAATAGGTGCAGAAAAAGAGCTGTGTTCTCATTTTTACCTAAATACAGATACTTTTACAATAAATCCGTGCTGGGGCAACAAAGATTTTACTTTGTTACATGCAAAAATCTGTTTTTTCAGGTTTCAAAACAGTAAAAATCAGGTACAGTCCCTTTAAGAACTACTTAATTCACACTCTAAACCCAACTGTTACTCCTTAATTAAAGGCAAAGCATGTAACTTTCTGCAGAATTCCATAGAAATATCAAATAAAAACCTTAGGAACATTCTCCATGCAGATAGATAATATTACGCAATATTATGTTTCCTGCTTGTCTCCATGGAAACAAGCAAGGACGAGTCAGGTTTGTGGAGACGTAGCTCACTCACTGTAAAAACAAATGTCTATTCTTTGATATTTACACGCAATAAAATAAAGAATATAAATAAAGAGAGACAAAAACATAAAAAAATAAGCTTTTTTTTAGCCTATTTTTCTATTAAAAAGTTACATACTGTGCCTTTAAGTATAGTTCACTTGTGCATTTGCCCCATCAAAATTGGAACAAAACCTGGATTAAACCTTAAACTAAACCTGGACTGGATCAGGACTAAAACAGGACCAAACCAAGTCCACATCAGGATGAAAATGCGCTCAGTTTAGGACAAAAAAACAGCAAGCCTGAATCATTTCAATAAATATTTTGTTCATTGTTCATTCGTTTTGTTTGTTCACTTTGTTCTTGCTTAATTAACGGCTAAATAAAGTGTAGTTATTTTAAAAAGGTACTAAAACAACAGAGATATTATAAATTTTTTGATAAATTTCTCACCTCTAACAGTTGCTTTTATGTTATTTTATTCCATTGTGACTCCGATTTTTATCTTAATTTCTTCTTTTTGAGAAATCTAATCTTATTTTGAAAAGTTATATTTTCTTCTGCTCGTCTGTTCCACGTCATAACAAAAATTATTTCTCCTCGGGATTAAATAAAAGTAATTCTGATTCTGATTAACTACTTTTCCAATAAGTTTAATGTTTGTCTTTTTAGTTTTAGGTCTAGCTTTAGGTATAAAATATGTGAAAATCAGCAATTGTCTTGTGCAATAATTACATTTTTAAGAGAAAGAGCTTGTGCAAAGTCTTGGAGCAGGTTAAAATCTGCTAAAATATCATTATATCATGATGTGACTGAACTTTTTTGAACCCAGAAGTGACAAAGTACAGTCGAGATGTGAGCAAGATTAACAAAACTAAGAATGTGATTAGCTATTTGGTGCAAAAACACAACATGACAGTGAATAAAAGGCATAAAAAGAGACGCGCACGGTCAATCAAAAGGGAAATACTGAGGAAAGAGATAAATATTCACTCGATTCTAAGTATAAAAGGACAATGTGTGCGGGAACGTCTTTAACCCTTTACGTAAGTGTTCTTTCCTCACACGGCGTTCCGTTCTAAATCATTTACTCCAGGACTTTCTCCATGACACGCGGCACGACCGGTTTGTCCTCGTCCCGGCAGGTCGCAGAGTTCAAACCCCGGGCACTTCCTGATGTGGGCGGGGCCAAGGGGCGTGATTGACAGGTGGAGTAAACAAATCCAACCTGGAGTGAAACTAAAACAGACAGGGGTTTTGTGCGGTTTAAACTTTAACTTTGGCTGTGTTCACACTTACAAACAGCAAAATTGGAACTTAACCCGGGCCAAATCAAAAATATTATGCATTTTTAAAGTCTATATGACACACATTTCGCTAAAACGTAGTGAACGTTCAGATTTTACTAAACATTCTATTCTATTTGTCTGTTTGTCTCCAGTTTGACAGTTTTTGTAATGTTTATAAAGTCACTTCCTGGTTGGAAATGAGCACAAATATGACATAGTTAGAGGTTTCCACAACTGTTACCATAGCAACCAGACTGTAAACAAGGGCCAACATCCACATAAATGGCACAATAGTTATGACTTGACAAATAATAATACCCGATGATAACTTTATTTTGTTGAATGACTATTTAAACTGTCAAAAACATGTATCAGTTGTCTGTAAATTGTCTCTGTATTTTCAACGGCACGTCGCTTTTTGATGACATCACAGAGGGATTCTGTTCAAGAATTCAGCTCTACTTCATTGTAATTTTAAACTTTTATTTAAAAGTTGTTGTTTTTTAAGTTTTGCAGATGTAAAACTATGATAAATAATTGCCACAAGTCATAATTTTCTAATTATAACTTAGTTTAGGGCATCTGTGGCAATTATTTATTATAGTTTGACAATTGTAAAGTTGCAATTTGTGAAGAAATTTTGAAAAATAAAGTTTTGTAATGCTTACATTGAAAATACAGAGATAATTTACAGACAACTGACACAATTTTTGACAGTTTAAACCATCATGCAACAAATAAAGTTGTTTTCAGGTATTATTATTTGTCAAATCATAACTATTGTGTAATGTATATGGATGTTGGTCCTTGTTTACAGTCTGGTTGCTATGGTAACAGTTGTAGAATCACCTCTAACTGTGTCAAATTTGTGCTTAACCAGGAAGTGACATTATAAACTTTACAAAAACTGTCAAACTGGGGACAAATAGGCAAAATATTTATTAAAATCTTAAATATAATATAATAATAAAATATAATCAGTTTTTGTGAAATGTGTCTAACCGGTCATATTGAGTTTGGGATAGAACAAAAAAACAAAACAGCTGTTACCATGGAAATCCGCCATGTTTCCTGTTGGCGTGTTAAACATACACAGAGAAACATTAGCCAAAACAATGTAAAAAAGTGAACTAAAAATCAATGGAAGAACCTGATAAACTGCTGTGTCACTTCTGCTAAATACATTTATCAATATACAGTGTTAGAATACTTTTGAATTAACACTAAGTTTATTATTTAGCATCTTAAAATCTAAATTGATAAATGTATTTAGTAGAAGTTTATCAGGTTCTCCCACGTTTTTTTTTGTTTTTTTGTTTGTTTTTTTAACGTTGTTTTGGCTAATGTTTTCCTATGTAAGTTTAGCACATTAGTGGTCGTGTGAGGTACTGCAGCCTCTTGGGCCCAGCCTTTTTCTATAATTGTACATTATAATTGCAGACAGTACTTAATTATTATCAGTATTTAAATAAAATAGAAGGAAATGTTCTTTTCTACCGTTTCTAAAATCACCGAAATTACCGTTTTTATATGAAGTGGGGGATTGTGGTCACGTGGCGCCCTAAAGCAAAGATGGCAGCCTCCGTATCAGGAAGTAAAACAAAGATGGCCGCCTCCGTATCAGGAAGTAAAACAAAGATGGCCGCCTCCGTATCAGGAAGTAAATGCGGAAGTAAGAAACTTTTTTGGGGTCATGCCCATGGATGTATTAAATGAACTGGATAAGGTACGCCCCCTCTGTCTGTGGTCCCAGATTGATTTGTGGCCGTGTGAGGTACTGCAGCCTCTTGGATCCAGCCTTTTTCTATAATTGCTCATTATAATCACAGACAGGACTGAATTATTATCGGTATTTAAATAAAATAGAAGGAAATGTTCTTTTCTACCGTTTCTAAAATCACGAAATTACCGCTTTTATATGAAGTGGGGATTGTCGTCACGTGGCGACCTAAAACAAAGATGGCAGCCTCCGTTTCAGGAAGTAAAACAAAGATGGCAGCCATCGTTTCAGGAAGTAAAACAAAGATGTCAGCCGCCGTATCAGGAAGTAAATGCGGAAGTAAGAAACTTTTTTGGGGTCATGCGCCAATGAGCACTCTCCATAGGGATAAACAGGACGGCCATCTTGGATTCATCTTCCAGGTTTTATTATAGTTCTATGGTTTAGCACATCAGCAACAAACATGGCGGATTTCCATGGTAACCTTACAACTGTCACACGGGGGACAAATAGGCAAAATGTTTAGTAAAATGTTAAATATAACCAATACTTTTTTGTGAAATGTGTCGTCTTCTCTGTCATAGACTTAAAACTTTATCTGTTTTCTCTCTTCTTTCTATCTCTCTGTTCTCCCTCTCGTTCATTTCACTCTTCCGGGTTTAACTTAATTTTCCTCTTCTTTGTTTCCTCTTTCTTCCCCTCGGTCTCTTCTCTCTCTCGCTCTGGTCCATAATATCCGGCTCATTTGACACTCGCAGGTTTAGCCGGAGTTTCCGATCCCCTCAGAGGCCTGGCACTCTCCGCATGCCGAGGTAAAATTAGCACGTTAGCTTCCGTTAGCGCGCGTTAGCTTCCTCTGCCCTTTAGCGCTGGACCCGGCGATGACAGACTCAGGAAGTCCACTTTTAGACCTGGGACGAGTTTAGACCAGGCAGGGTCTTTGAAATGGAGGTCCTTTGAGTCCGGGTTTACGAGCGCTTTAGTCCTGGTTAGTGCTGGTCGCTTTAGTCCTGGTTTAGTCCTCTTTTAGTCCTTATTAAGTCCTGGTTTATCCTTTGTTTATAGACCCGTAGTCCTGATTAAATCCAGGTTTAGTCCTGGTTTTGTCTTAGTTTACTTTAGTTCTAGTTCAGTCCTGTTTTAGTCCCATTTTAGTCCTAGTTTAGTCCCGTTTTAGTCCTGGTTTAGTCCTGTTTTAGTCCTTGTTATGCCTTTACTGGTTTATCCCTTGTTTATAGATCTGAATTCCCGTTTTAGTCCTGGTTTAGTCCTGTTTTAGTCCTTGTTATGCCTTTACTGGTTTATCCCTTGTTTATAGATCTGAATTCCTGTTTTAGTCCTAGTTTAGTCCCATTTTAGTCCTAGTTTAGTCCCGTTTTAGTCCTGGTTTAGTCCTTGTTAAGTCCTGGTTTAGTCCTGGGTTATCCCTTGTTTATAGACCTGTAGTCCTGATTAAATCCTGGTTTTGTCTTGGTTTACTTTAGTCCTTGTTAAATCCTGGCTTAGTCCTGGCTTATCCCTTTTTTATAGACCTGTAGTCCTGGTTTAATCCGGGTTTAGTCCTGTTTTATCGTGGTTTACTTTAGTTCTAGATCAGTCCTGGTTCAGTCCTGTTTTAGTCCCAGTTAAGTCCTCGTTTACTCGTAGTTTTGTTTCGTCTTGGTTTACTTTAGTCCTGGTTCAGTCCAGTTCCAGTCCTTGTTAAATCATGGTTTAGTCCTTGATTAGTCTTGGATTAGCGCTGGTCGAATCCCAATTCCGTTTTTGGACATGTCTTGTTTATTTTAGACCAGGATTTGTTCTTTTAGTCCTGTTCAGTCCTCCAGGTTTACTCTTGGTTTAATGGTGATTTAGTTTGAGTTTAGTCCTGGTTTAATCTTCCGTTAAGCAAATCCTTCTGCCCTTCTTTTTCAGAATCACGTTCTCGGTCCTTGTTTACGCCGTCAGCTCCTGTGTCACATTTTCACAGAAACACTGTCTGGACTCGTGCTACACTTCTCTCTTTCTCCTCACCATCCTCCCTTTTTCTCACAGTTTCTCTTTCTCCCTCATCTCTTTCTCTCGTTCTCCCCCCCTCTCTCTATGTCTCTCTCTCTGTTCTTCTCTCTCACTTTGTCTCCTTGTCTCTCTGTCTCTCTCCTTGTTTCTCTCTCTCCCTCGTCTGTTTCTCTCGTTCTTTCCTCTCTCTCTCTCTCCTTCTCTCTGTCGCTCTGTCTCTTGCTCCCTTTCTCTCTCTCCTTCTATCTTCCTCACGCTCCTTGTCTCTCTCATTCTCTCTCTCTCTCTTTTCTATGTCTCTCCCTCCTTGTGTCTCTCTCTCTTTTCTATGTCTCTCCCTCCTTGTGTGTGTGTGTCTCTCTCTCTTGTTTCTATGTCTCGCTCTCCTTGTGTCTCTCTCCCTCCCTCTCTCTCTTTCACTCACTCTCCCTGTTTCTGCCTCTCTCTCTCTATGTCTCTCTCTCTTTCTCTCCTTCAAACTCTCTCTTTTCCCTCTTCTCTCCTTCTTTCTCTCTCTTCTCTCTCCTTCTGTCTCACTTCTCTCTCCATCTCTCTCCTCTCTCTATAAATATATTTCTCTCTCTCCTTCTCTCTCTTTCTCTATCTCTCTCCTTGTTTCTCTCCCTCTCTTTCCTCTCTCTCTCCTCTCTGTCCTTCTCTCTCCTCTCTCTGTTTCTCTCTCTGTTGTCTCTATGTCTCTCTCCCCTTGTGTCTCTCTCCCTTCCTCCCTCTCTCTTTCTCTGTCTCTCTCCTTCTCTCTCCTTGTTTCTCTCTCTTTCTCTCTCTCCTCTGTCTCTCTTTCTCTATCTCTCTCCTTGTTTCTCTCCCTCTCTCCTCTTGTCTCTCCCTCCTCGTGTCCCCCCCCTCTCTCTCCCTCTCTCCTCTGTCTCCCTCTGTCTTTATTTCTCTCTCTGTCCTCCCTTTTGGTTCTCTCCCCCCCTCTCTCTCTCTGTGTTGTCTCTATGTCTCTCTTTCCTTGTGTCTCTCTCTCTCCCTCTCTCTGTTTCTCTCTCTCCTCTGTCTCCCTATTTATTTATTTCCCTCTCTATCTCTCTCTGTCCTCCCCTTTGGATCTCTCCTCCCCCCTCTCCCCCTCTCTCTCTCCCTCCCTCTCTCTCCTTTGTCTCCCTCTCTTTTTATTTCTTTCCCTCTCTATCTCTCTCTGTCCTCCCCTTTGGCTCTCTCCTCCCCCCTCTCCCCCTCTCTCTGTTTCTCTCTCTCCTCTGTCTCCCTCTCTCTTTCTTTCCCTCTCTATCTCTCTCTGTCCTCCCCTTTGGCTCTCTCCTCCCCCCTCTCCCCTCTCTCTCTCCCTCTCTCTCTTTCTCTATCTCTCTCCCCTGTCTCCCTCTGTCTTTCTTTCTTTCTCTCTCTATCTCTCTCTGTCCTCCCCTTTGGCTCTCTCCTCCCCCCTCTCTCTCTTTGTCTCTCCCTCCTCATGTTTCCCCCCTCTCTCTCTCCCTCTCTCTGTTTCTCTCCCCTGTCTCCCTCTCTCTTTCTTTCTCTCTCTCTATATCTCTCTGTCCTCCCCTTTGGCTCTCTCCTCCCCCTTCTCTCTCTTTGTCTCTCCCTCCTCATGTTTCCCCCCTCTCTCTCTCCCTCTCTCTGTTTCTCTCCCTGTCTGTCTCTCTCTCTTTCTTTCTCTCTCTCTCTCTCTCTCTCTCTGTCCTCCCCTTTGGCCTCTCTCCTCCCCCTCTCTCTCTTTGTCTCTCCCTCCTCATGTTTCCCCCCTCTCTCTCTCCCTCTCTCTGTTTCTCTCCCCTGTCTCCCTCTCTCTTTCTTTCTCTCTCTCTCTATCTCTCTCTGTCCTCCCCTTTGGCTCTCTCCTCCCCCCTCTCTCTCTTTGTCTCTCCCTCCTCATGTTTCCCCCCTCTCTCTCTCCCTCTCTCTGTTTCTCTCCCCTGTCTCCCTCTCTCTTTCTTTCTCTCTCTCTCTATCTCTCTCTGTCCTCCCCTTTGGCTCTCTCCTCCCCCCTCTCTCTCTTTGTCTCTCCCTCCTCGTGTTTCCCCTCTCTCTCTCCTCTGTCTCCCTCTTTCTTTCTTTCTTTCTTTCTTTCTTTCTTTCTTTCTTTCTTTCTTTCTTTCTTTCTTTCTTTCTTTCTTTCTTTCTCTCTCTCTCTATCTCTCTCTGTCCTCCCCTATGGCTCTCTCCTCCCCCTCTCTCTCTTTGTCTCTCCCTCCTCGTGTTTCCCCTCTCTCTCTCCTCTGTCTCCCTCTTTCTTTCTTTCTTTCTTTCTTTCTTTCTTTCTTTCTTTCTTTCTTTCTTTCTTTCTTTCTTTCTTTCTTTCTTTCTTTCTTTCTTTCTTTCTCTCTCTCTCTATCTCTCTCTGTCCTCCTCTTTGGCTCTCTCCTCCCCCCTCTCCCTCCCCCCCTCTCTCTCGTAGGGCTTACTGTGTTGTTGGTTCAGTCTAAATCCGAGTCGGAAGCAGACGCAGCAGATGGAGCGGCTCACAGCGACAGCGCACACTTCCTCTGCGCTCACTTTTCTCTTTAGCACAAAAGAGAGAGGGGAGGGGGGAAGGGAGGGAGGGGGGGAGAGAAAGGGGGAGAGTGTCGCACGATTTCCACACAAGCGCCTGCAGATGCAAAATACACCACATTATGACTGTAATAAAGTCAAATCGATCAATGTATAAACGTAAAAACGCTGAGATGACACGGAGTGCAAATGATGGACAATAAAATAATAAAATTTTAGTTTTTAAAATTGTGAAAAATAGAATAAAGAGTAAAAAGTTTAGCACAAAAACTGTCCAAAAGCAGAAGAGTTTGTAAAAACAGAATGGCAAAACAGCCTTTAGCCAAGATTTTTATGAGCATTAAACATAAAAATAAATGTCCCTGGATTGAATTGATATTGTGTCATAAGGCTGGGAGGTCTGGGGGTCCTCCTCCAGAAAACTTGAAAAATGTTTTATTCTTCCATTGAATCCACTTCATCCATAGATTTCTCTGGGACATTGGAACTTTAAAGGAGGTTTTCTTAAAATGCATTTTTGTCCCTCGAGACATAAAGATCAGCCTTAAAGTAGATCCTACACCAAACTGTACAATCTGGACTCAACAAGATTTAGACAGAACTGACACAATATTTGATTAAATGTGACAAAAATGCAGCTGAAAACAACAAAAAAAAGCGACTAAAAGTGACAAAAAGGCAACTATAAGCGGCAAAAGCATCAAAAATGTGACAACAGGTGACAAAAATGTGATGAAAAGTGACAAAAAGCGACAAAAACAAGACTAAAAGCAACTAAAACACATTAAACAACATTAAACTTCAAAGGCCGTTTTCTTAAAATCCATTTTTGTCCCTCGAGACATAAAGATCAGCCTTAAAGTAGATCCTACACCAAACTGTACAATCTGGACTCAACAAGATTTAGACGAAACAAACAGAAGGATTTGTTGATATCTGATTCTAAAACTGATTTATTGAAGTTTTAAGTCAAAAAATGAGGCGAAATTTGAATTTTTAGGACAATTTTCAGTCCAGTCTAGTTTAATCAAAAACTAAATAAGAAATCCAAAATCTCATCTGTAATTTTTTTTTGTATCTAATATGTTAAAAATGAACCAAGAAATTTAAACCTGGTTCTGTCCATTTTTCAGATTTAAATGTCCCAAATATGTGGATTTTTGGCAGTTTTTTCACATAAAATGCCTTATTTCTACATGAAAACATGACATGATGAAAAACTTGTAATACATTTTTTTCTTACATTTATGTGAGTAAACTACAGGAGAAGTTTAACATTGATATCTTTAAATTTAAGACTTTTTCCTATTCACCTGCAGAGTCTCACTTTCTGCAGTAATGAATTCAGCTGTTTGTGCCTCTGTTTGTCTTTTGTGCTTTTCCTTCTCTTTGGCCTTTGCTGCTGATGCCATGAGTTTGTGAAAAGGAACCAAAACCTGTGCATTTTCCAAAGTTTAGAGTGAATGTCTGCACTTTTGTGATTCATTTTACAGTTTGTTCACTTTTTGCATTCTCATAATCGCCTGCCTTTTCATGATTTCAAACCTAATTCCTAAACTTTTTAACGACTCCTTATAAAACCAAGACTTGTCCTGGTTTAGTCTCGGTTTAGTCCTGGTTTAATCATAGTTTAGTCCTGGTTTGGTCCTGGTTTTGTCCTGGTTTAGTCCTGGTTTGGTCCTAGTTTTGTCCTGGTTTAGTCCCTGTTTAGTCCTGGTTTAGCCCTGGTTTGGTCCTGGTTTAGTCCTGGTTTAGCCCTGGTTTAGTCCTGGTTTAGTCTTGGTTTAGTCCTGGTTTAGTCCTGGTTCAGTTCTGGTTTAGTCTCGGTTTAGTCTTGGTTTTGTCCTGGTTTAGCCCTGGTTTAGTCCCGGTTTAGTCTCAGTTTAGTCTTGGTTTTGTCTTGGTTTTGTCCTGATTTAGTCCTGGTTTAGTCCTGGTTTAGTCCTGGTTTAGTCCTGGTTTAGTCCTGGTTTAGTCCCGGTTTAGCCCTGGTTTAGCCCTGGTTTAGTCCTGGTTTAGTCCTGGTTTTGTCCCGGTTTAGTCCTGGTTTAGTCCTGGTTTTGTCCTGGTTTAGTCCTGGTTCAGTCCTGGTTTAGTCCTGGTTTAGCCCTGGTTTAGTCCTGGTTTAGCCCTGGTTTAGTCCTGGTTTAGTCTTGGTTTAGTCCTGGTTTAGTCCTGGTTCAGTTCTGGTTTAGTCTCGGTTTAGTCTTGGTTTTGTCCTGGTTTAGCCCTGGTTTAGTCCCGGTTTAGTCTCAGTTTAGTCTTGGTTTTGTCTTGGTTTTGTCCTGATTTAGTCCTGGTTTAGTCCTGGTTTAGTCCTGGTTTAGTCCTGGTTTAGTCCTGGTTTTGTCCCGGTTTAGTCCTGGATTAGTCCTGGTTTTGTCCTGGTTTAGTCCTGGTTTAGTCCTGGTTTTGTCCCGGTTTAGTCCTGGTTTAGTCCTGGTTTAGTCCTGGTTTAGTCCTGGTTTAGTCCTGGTTTAGCCCTGGTTTAGTCCTGGTTTAGCCCTGGTTTAGCCCTGGTTTAGTCCTGGTTTAGCCCTGCTTTAGTCCTGGTTTAGCCCTGGTTTTGTCCTGGTTTAGTCCTTTAGACCAGTTTTAGTCCTGAATCAGGATTATAAAACAGTGCTTTATGTCCTTCAGCCCACACAGACCTCACTCTCTCCATCAGAACATTTCTGTGTCCACTCGCCCTCCTCCCTCTCTCACTATCTCTCCCTCTCTCTCCGTCTCCCCCGCCATCCCCATCTCTCCCCCTCTCTCTCTTTCCTCTCTCTCTTCCTCCTCTCTCCCCCCTTCTCTTCCTCTTCCTCCTCCCTCTCTCTTCCTTTTCCTCTCTCATATATCTCTTCTCTCCCCTCTCCACCCCTCTCTCTCTTCTTCCTCCCCCTTTTACTCTCTCCCCTCTGTCTCACCTGCTCACCCCCCCCCCCTCCCAGCTCTCTCTATTTCTCTCTACACCTCTCTCTCTCTTTTCCCTCTTTAACTCTCTCTCCCTCCCTCTCTCTCCCCTCTTCTTCTCTTTACCCTTTTTACCCCCTTCTCTATTTCTCTCCCTCTCTCTCTCCCTCCCCCCTCCCTCTCTCTCGCTCTTCCTCTCTCCCCCCTCTCTCTCTCTCACTCTCTCTCTGTCCCCGCCATCTCTTTCTCCCTTGTTCTCTCTCTATTCTTTCTCCTCCCCTCTCCCTCTCTCTGCCCATTCATCCTCCTCCCCCTTTTCTCTCTCCCTCTCTCTCTCTCTACACATTCATCCTCCTCCCCCTTTTCTCTCCCCTCTCCCTCTCTCTCGGCCCATTCACCCTCCTCCCCCTTTTCTCTCCCTCTCTCTGCCCATTCACCCTCCTCCCCCTTTTCTCTCTCTCTATCTGCCCATTCACTCCCTCTCTCTCTCTGCCCATTCACCCTCCCCCCCTCTCTCCCTCCCTCTCTCTCTCTGCCCATTCATCCTCTCCCTCTGCCCATTCACCCTCCTCCCTCTTTCTCTGCCCATTCACTCTCCTGCCCCTCTCTCCCCCCTCTCCCCCTCTCTTTTCCTCTCTCTCTCTGCTCATTCACCTCCCTCTCTCTCTCTCTCTCTCTCCCTCTACCCATTCACCCTCCTCTCCCCCCTCCCTCTCTCTCTGTCCATTCACCCTCCTCTCTCTTCCTCTCTCTCCCCCTCTCTCCCTCCCTCTCCCTCTGCCCATTCACCCTCCTGCCCCTCTCTCCCCCTCTTTCTTTCTCTCTCTCTCTGCTCATTCACCCTCCTCTCTCTTGCTCTCTCTCTCTCCCTCTCTCCCCCTCTCTCTCCCTCTCCCTCTGCCCATTCACCCTCCTCTCTCTTTTCCCCTCTCTCCTTCTTTCTCCCTCTCTCTTTCTACCCATTCACCCTCCTCCCTTGTCTCTCCTCCCTCCTCTCTCTCCCTCTGCCCATTCACCCTCTCCCCCCCTCTCTCTCTCCCTCTGTCCATTCACCCTCCTCTCTCCCTCTCTCTCTGTCCATTCACCCTCCCCTCCCTCTCTCTCTCCCTCCCTCTCTCCCTCTCTCTCTCTCCCCCTCCCTCCCTCCTCCCCCTCTCTCTCTCTCCCTCTCTCTCTCTGCCCATTCACCCTCCTCTCTCCTCCTCTCTCTTTCCCTCTACCCATTCACCCTCTCTCTCCCTCCCTCTCTCTCTCTCTCCCTCTCCCTCTCTCCTCTCTCTCCCCCCTCCCTCCCTCCCTCCCTCCCTCCCTCCCTCCCTCGTGTTCTATTCTCGGACTCCGAGGCTCAAACATGTTCAAGGCCAAACACAGAACAGACTCAGATATAACAGAATGATATAACTCCAGATCTGTGCCGGCTGCACGTCTCATTCTACCTGTCGTCCACAAAAACTTAAAGCCGCACTGGGGAACTTTTCTGGTGGAGTCTGTCACCTGCGGGTCTCCTGGAACGTTCTGCAGTTTGATATAAACGTAAATGTGTCTTTCATGATTCAGTTAAAGATGTTTTTGTTTTGTGCTTTCACCTTTTTGTGGAACATTTCAGGAGAACCATGTATTTTTAATTTATTATTAATTATGCGCATGTCATTTAAATAATGAAAAATGTTCACTGACACAATCGAAAAGGCGCAAAAAGACAACAAACTGTATGATGTCTGTCCCTTTCTTAAACAAAAACAACAAAAATAGATGGTCTGGAACATATTTTGGTTTAGCAGCTTTTTATTTATTTATGTATTTATTTTATTAATTATCCACTTTATTTCTATTGAACATTTCACAAAAGCCGTCTCCAAAGTGCTGCACATCGTCCAATCAATGAGTTTCAGACACAGTTGTCAAAGCAATTAACTGTTGAGAACAAAATATTCTGTCTTTTAAACATTCAAAAGTCTTCAAAATTATACAGGGCTAAAATGACTTAATAATAAATAAATAATGGAAGTATAAATATAGAAAAGAAAATATAAATAAGAGAATAAAATAATATAAATAGGGATAAACACAATTATGAGTAAATATAATGAGCACAGCAGCTACATTTTTATCATGAAATGAAAAAAACTTTTTAACATTTTAACCAATCACAGTGGACCCAGAGATAAATCCCGCCCCCTAATTACCATATACTGACAAATAAATGAATGTGGAAATGTGAGAATTTAAAAACATAAATCAAAATTTAAATGTAATAAAGAATTATAGAATAATGTATAATTATAAAGAAATAAATTAATAATAATAACATAAATAATAATAATTAAATAATATAACAAAGTGGAGCGTAACATCAGAAACAAAGTGAAGAAAATAATAGATTTTTTAAATGCATAAATTAATACATGTATAAGTTTTTTCCTTCCTTTTTTCCTTCCATGCTTAAAATGTTGACTTTTATGTATACAATATTTATTCATAAATGTTATAAATGTGCTAATTGTATCTATTTATAATTTATATGTATTATTTTCTTCTTTTCTACATTTATTCTTGTATTTATTTCTTTATTTATACAATAATAGTAAGTCATTTTTAGTCCTTCAAAGAAAATGGTGCTTAGAAACGAAAGAATGAAACAACGACTGCAGTGAAAACACGTTTTTTATCTGTTGGTGTAAAAAAACCATTAGTTCATTTTAAAATCTGATTTATTTTTGATGCTCTTTGGAGTCAAACAATAGAAAAGTATTAAAAGTATCAAAATCTTCTTCCATTTCTGCTGCTTTTAACCCTGGACTTTTTCATTTGTCCTTTTTTTAGTCTAAAGTGAACAAAGCTCTGGCCTTAATGTGGTCCAGGTTTAGTCCAGGTTTAGTCCAGATTTAGTCCAGATTTAGTCCAGGTTTAGTCCAGGTTCAGAGCCATAAATGACGCAGCATCAGTCGCCTCCAAAGCCTCGGTCTGGACCAGAATCGAGTGAAAAGACTGTGTTTGTTCACATTTCTCTGTTTTGTTCCTGAAGTGAATGAAAATGTGTTGAAACTGCAGCTCGTTCAGTGAATCATCCCAAACCCACGACCCACGCACCACAGCCGGCAGAAATAGACCCAGAGAGGGGGGAGAGGGGGGGAGGAGGGGGGAGAGAGATCCAGCATCTACACCCAGGCACCACAGCCGGCAGAAATAGACCCAGAGAGGGGGGAGAGGGGGGGGAGAGGGGGAGAGAGAGAGGAGAGAGATCCAGCATCTACACCCAGGCACCACAGCCGGCAGAAATAGAACCAGAGAGGGGAGGGGGAGAGGGAGGAGGGGGGAGAGAGATCCACAGGCAAATTCACAGCCGCAGAAATAATAGACCCAGAGAGGGGGAGAGGGGGGAGGAGGGGGGAGAGGGGGAGAGAGATCCAGCATCTACACCCAGGCACCACAGCCGGCAGAAATAGACCCAGAGAGGGGGGAGAGGGGGGGAGGAGGGGGGAGAGAGACCCAGCATCTACACCCAGGCACCACAGCCGGGAGAAATAGACCCAGAGAGGGGGGAGAGGTGGAGAGGGGGGGCGAGGCACCAGTGAGGGAGAGGGGGAGAGGGGAACGAAGGAGGGAGGGAGGGAGGGAGGGAGAGGGGTAAGAGTGAGAGAGGAGAAAAAGAGAGAAAGAAGACAAGAGAAAGAGAGAGGAACGAGGAAGGGAGAAAGAGAGACGGAGAAAGAAGGAAAGAAAGGAGAAAAGTGAAGAAAGGAGAGAGAGAGAGAGAGAGAGAGAGAGAGAGAGAGAGGAGAGAAAAAGATGATAATAACGAGGAGGAAGAGAGAGAAGTGACAGCGAGAGATGAATGTGAAGAGATACGAGTTATATAAAAAGAAAAAAAAGAGGGGGAGGACTGAACGGACAAAGAGAGAGTGAAAGGGTGAGTGAAAGGGTGAGAGAGGGAGAGGAGAGAGAGCCGCGGTCCTCCCACTCTTCTCTCTTCACATCCAGACTCTGCACTTATTTTTAGAAACACTCGAGGTCCACTGCAGCCCACACCTGAAGCACAAACACATAGACAAAGGACATTTTCAGCACTGGACAGCGTCAAAGGAAATGTATTTATGATTTCAGTTTCATAAAATGGTCTTAGTACGAGGTAAACACAGAAAAAAATGTATGTCTAGTCTTCAATCCACTTTGTTTCTACTGTAGAGCATATTTTACAAACAAAAACTGTGCAGAATATTTGTTATTCAGTAAGAAAACCATAAAGTAGGATAATAAAATAATAAATTAATAAAAACAGAATGAAAAAAACTGTAAAATATTATATAAGTGTATATTTGGACGAGGTCTGAGACGTAACGAGGGATTAATCCATTCAAAGCTTCAAAAACAAACAATAAAATGTTGAAATCAAATGTAAAATGAACAGGAAGTCAGTGCAAAGAGAGAGAGAGAGAGAGAAAAGGAGAGAGAGAGGGGTAAAAGTGAGAGAGGGAGGGAGAAAGAGAGGAAAAAAGAGAGGAACGAAGGGGGGAGAGAGATGGAAAAGGAGAGAGAGAGGGGTAAAAGTGAGAGAGGGAGGGAGAAAGAGAGGAAAAAAGAGAGGAACGAAGGGGGGAGAGAGAGAGAGAGAGATGGAAAAGGAGAGAGAGAGAGATGGAAAAGGAGAGAGAGGGAGAGAGAAGGAGAGAGAGGGGGGTAAGAGCAAGAGAGGGAGGGAGTAAGAGACCAAAAAAGAGAGGAACGAGGAGGAGAGAAAGAGAGATGTAAAAGGAGAGAGAGAGAGAGATGTAAAAGGAGAGAGAGAGATGTAAAAGGAGAGAGAGAGATGGAAAAGGAGAAGGAGAGAGATAAGATCTATCTCTCTCATACAATATTTTTTATCTATCAACAATATTTGATATTATTTAATATTACTTCAACTGTAGTCTGTTCATTGCTGTTCACATGTTTCTCTTTCTCTCCACTTCCCCCGAGGAGTGGAGACTGTTTCAGACACTGCGGCGGCTGCTCCAGTGACGACCCCCCCACCCCCATCTGTCTGGAGGATCGATCTCTACACTGGAGGATCTATGCGCCACCCGCCTGGAGGAACTCCCTCAACCCTGGATTAGCCACACCTCGTCTGCCTGGACCAACTCCTTCTACTTTAGATGAACTGTTCCTCATCTCCTGCTGGAGGATCTCTCTACACTGGTGGACTGCTCCTCGTCCGCCTGGAGGAACTCTTTAAAGCCACCTCCCTCTTGAGTGGTTCTGGAGGAACTCTTTAAAGCCACCTCCCTCTTGAGTGGTTCTGGCTCCACAGTCCAAGTGGATGTCAGTCCTAGTTCATCTGCAGCCTGTCCGTCCGTGGGAGTAGGATCTCTCCTTCACTGTGGTTCTCCCAGAGGTTTCTACTTTTTCCCATGGGGTTTTTTGTAGTTTTTCCTGAAGGAGGGTCAAAGGACAGGGGCATTCTGGGACAGTTATATGAACTGCTTTTACCTGTGGCCCATCGAGGCAACTGTTGTTGTGATTTTGGGCATTATAAAAATAAATTGATTTGATTTGATTTGATTTGAAAATGTAACTTAGTTCTACTTTAACAACTCCTATACATTATATTTGCATAATAGGTCTATTTTAAAGACACTGTACATGATTTTCAACTGTCTTAAAACATGAAAAATACATTCTGAGCGTCTTATTTCTTCCCGGCGATGAGTTTATAACCACTTTTCACAACTTTCAGAGGCCAGAGCGAAGTTTACCGTCACAAAAAAGCAAACAGTAATAAAAACGCCCAATAAAACGCCCAATAAACAGACGCAGACAGCACACAGCGGCCTCATTTTCACCCCAAGACCTGCTTTCACAATTTATCTGTTCTTTATTTACTTTATTACAAGAAAAACAATCATGTTTTTGTGGCAGACGTTAAATTTAGATTTGATTCGTCATGAAAATCATCTCTCGCTGTGACATGAGCGTCTTATTTTAGCGTCGTTGAGCTAATGCTACGATACCACAACACGAGTGCGGTTTGTGAGTGTCGTCATGTGACCGCCCACAGACAGGAAGTGGAGGAGGCACAGATCTGGCGGACAGATCCGGCGCTGACTAACCCTCGCTCCTCGTCTCTAAAACGCTCGTCTTCTTTGGTTCTTCTTTCTCTCCCTCCCTCTCTTTTGTTATGTCTATCCTCCTCTGTCTCTCACCTCATCTCTCCTCCTCCCCCGTCTCTCCTTCTCTCCCCCTCTCTCCCAATCTTCTCCTTCTCTTTCCTCTTTCTCCTCTCTCTCTCCTCTCTCTTCTTTTGTTCTTCTCTCTCTCCCTCCCTCTCTTTTGTTATGTCTATCCTCTGTCTCTCACCTCGTCTCTCCTCTCCCCCTTCTCCCCTTCCCTTCTTCTCTCCCCCTCTCTCCCAATCGATTCTTTCTCTTTCCTCTCCTTCCCTCCCTCTAACTTCTTTTCCTCTCTCTTCTTTGGCTTTCCTCTTTCTCCACCTCTCTCTCCCCTCTCTCTTCTTTGGTTCTTCTTTCTCTCCCTCCCTCTCTTTTGTTATGTCTATCCTCCTCTGTCTCTCATCTCTCTTCCTCCCCCTTCTCTCTCCCAATCGTCTCTTTCTCTTTCCTCCCTCTCACTTATTTTCCTCTCTCTTCTTTGGCTTTCCTCTCTCTCCCCTCTCTCCTTTGGTTCCTCTCTCCCCTCCCTCTCTCCCTCCCCTATTTCTCCCTTTCTCCCCTTTCTCCCCCTCTCCTTCCATGTCTTTTCTCTCTCTCTTTTATTCCCCACTCCATCTCTGACCTCCTTTCTCTTTTTTGTTCTTTCCCTCATTTTTTGTCCCCTTCACCTCTCTCTCCATCTCTCTCTCCCTCTCTTTGCCCCTTCACCCCTCTCTCTCTCTAAATCTATCTTCCTTTCACTCTTTGGGATTTTTTCCCCTTCACCTAACTCTCTGTCTCTTCTCTTTCTCCTTCTCTCCCTTCCTTCCTTTCTCTATTTCTCTCTCTCTTTACATCCCTTCTTTCTCACCCACCTGATGTTGTACGTCCCCCTCATCACTTTATCCTTCTTTCTCTCCATCTCTTTTCCCTCTCCCATACTCTCTGCATATATCCTCCTCTCTCTCTTTCTTTTTCCTCCTCTCACCTTTTTAGCTCCTTTCCTCTCTCCCTCTCTTCATCTATCTCTCACATTTGTTTTAGTTCTCTCTCTCTCATCTCCTTTCTCCCTCTCTTGCTCCTTGTCTCTCTTGTTCCTTTCTCTCCCTCTCGCTCTCTCCTTTCTCTCTCTTTCTCCTTCTCTCTCTTTTCTCCCTTCTTTTCCCTCCCTCTCTCTCCTTTCTCTCTCTCTCTCTCTCTCTCTCTCTCTCTCTCTCTCTCTCCTTTCTCTCTCTTTTTCCCTTCCTCTCTCTCTCTCCTTTCTCTCTTTCTCCTTCTCTCTCTTTTCTCCCTTCTTTTCCCTCCCTCTCTCTCCTTTCTCTCTCTCTCTCCTTTCTCTCTCTTTTTCCCTTCCTCTCTCTCTCCTTTCTCTCTCTTTCTCCTTCTCTCTCTTTTCTCCCTTCTTTTCCCGCCCTCTCTCTCCTTTCTCTCTCTCTCTCTTCTCTTTCTCATATCTCTCTCTTTTTCCTTTTCTTTCTCTTTGTATCTCTCTCCTCTCTCTCTCTCCTTTTCTCTCATTCTCCCTCTCTTTCTCCCTCATTCCCTCTCTCCTCTCTTTCCCTCTCTCTCTCTCCTCTCTCTTTTCCTCTCATTCTCTCTCTCTCTCCTTTTCTCTCTTTCTCCCTCTCTCTCTCCTCTCACTTTCCCTCTCATTCTCCCTGACTCTCTCTTCCATTCCTTTTCTCTCATTCTTTCTCTCCTTTCCTCTCATTCTCTCCCCCCTCCCTCTTTCCCACTCTTTCTCTCCTTTTCTCTCGTTCTCCCACTCTCATCTTCCCTCCCTCTCTCTCTCTCTCTCCACTCTTTCCCTCCTCTCCCTTTCCCTCTCATTCTCCTTGTCTCTCTCTCTCTCTCTCTATCCTTTTCTCTCGTTCTCTCTCCCCTTCTCCCTCTCTCTCCCTCTCTCTCTCCCTCTCTCTTTCCCTCTTCCCTCCTCTCTCTCTCTCCCTCTCATTCTCCCTCCCTCCCTCTCCCTCTCTCTCCTCTCTCTCCCTTCTCCCTCTCTCTCCCTCCTCTCTATTTACCTCTCTCTCCCTCTCTCCCTCTGGTTCTCCCTCCCTCCCTCTCTTGCCCTCCCTCCCTCTCCCTCCTCTCTCTTTCCCTCTTGTTCTCCCTCCCTCCTCTCTCTCTCCCTCTCTCTCCCTCCCTCCCTCTCTGCTCTCTCTTTCCCCTCCCTATCCCTCTCTCTTTCTCTCTCCCTCTCGCTCTCCCTCCCTCCCTCCCTCCCTCTCCTCCCTCTCTCTCTCTCTCCTCTCTCTCCCTTCTCCCTCTCTCTCCCTCCTCTCTCTTTACCTCTCTCTCCCTCTCTCTCTCCCTCTTGTTCTCCCTCCCTCTCTCTCTTGCCCTCCCTCTCTCTTTCCTTCTCTCTCCCTCTCTCTCCCTCTCTCTTTCCCTCTTGTTCTCCCTCCCTCCTCTCTCTCTCCCTCTCGTTCTCTCTCCCTCCCTCCCTCTCTGCTCTCTCTTTCCCTCCCTATCCCTCTCTTTCTCTCCCTCTCGTTCTCCCTCCCTCCCTCCCTCCCTCTCCCTCTCTCTCCTCTCTCTTTACCTCTCTCTCCCTCTCTCTCTCCCTCTTGTTCTCCCTCCCTCTCTCTCTTGCCCTCCCTCTCTCTTTCCTTCTCTCTCCCTCTCTCTCCCTCTCTCTTTCCCTCTTGTTCTCCCTCCCTCCTCTCTCTCTCCCTCTCGTTCTCTCTCCCTCCCTCCCTCTCTCCCTCTCTGCTCTCTCTTTCCCTCCCTATCCCTCTCTTTCTCTCCCTCTCGTTCTCCCCCCCTCCCTCCCTCCCTCCCTCTCTCTCTCTCTCTCTCACAGGAAACAGAGGAAACATTTCGACACCTCAGCGTCACAGGAACACAGGTCGTCTTGTCAGCAAAAACAAGAATAAACACAACAAAACACTTGAATGTGCGACGATCACATCCTGTTTCAGATCCGGGGCAGGGTCCAGACCAGGATCCAGGCTCGGATCTGGCCCCAAGGCTCTTGTTTGTAAAATGTTTCTGATAAGACTAAACCAAGCCGTGTAAATAATTGTAAATGCAGATGTTTCTCTTGTGCAAAAATAATTAAATTTGTTCAAAACTTGTGCCCAAAACAGATGGAATCATTCATTTATTCATTCACAATAATTCCAAATGATTCTTCAACTGAACTGCAACTTCAACTCATCGATCAATAAAGATTTTCTGAGTTGAAGCTGTTTTTATAGCTTTAAAATGTAGGTTTTCAGCATTTTATTGTGAATGAGTAAATAAGGCAGCACTTTTTTGCAACAGACTCAGACAACTGTACATTTTAAATCCCAGAAAACCAATCAAAATTAAAGAAAGAAAGAACACATTAAAGTGCCTATGACAGGTTGGACACTCATTTGACAAAAATGCAGTTAAGATAAATATGTTTCAAATTGTGTTCAAAAACTTCACAAATTTCATTGTGGTTTAGCAATTTTTTAGGTTTTTTGTCTTACTTCCTGGTTGTAAATGATGACATCACACTAGGAAATTACCATAGCAACCATCTGTACAGTGAGCCAAAACTCCTCAGATGTCACAGATTTGTTTATTTTACAAATAAAAATACATGTTAACACCTTTATTTTGTTGAACTCATGTATAAAGGGTCAAAAAAGTAATTTATTTTGTGTAACCTTTCAACTTTTCTCCACAAACGGCTGCTTGATTGGCGTAAAACTATTATTTATATTTACAACAGGTATTAATACACTGAATAAAGTCAAAATTAGAAAATCATGAAAACCTGTTAGTTTTTAAGGTTAGTTTTTTCAAATTCCAAAAGAAAAACTCTAAAATCAGCTGCTCACAGATTGTAAACCAAACCCTCAGACTCCAGGACTCCACTCGTCTAATCCTTAAAGAACCCTCTCATCGACCTCTGACCTCAGCCTTTCTTTGAACCAGCCCCAAGCCCCGCCCCCCGCCGGGCATTTCCTGCGTTTGATTGACAGGCAGTGAAAGGAGAAGAGGAGCTCCGAACGACCTGAAATCAATACAAAACCAACGGAGGACTTCCCCGAGTGAAGCGGACACCCTGCACCTGCCGAACCACGACGCGAGCGGGATCAAGATGGCCGCCGCGGACAATGGAGTCCGGTGACAGACGTATCGGGTTCCGCACAGGAAGGAAACAAAGGATGTGTCTCGGCTGTGCGGGTTCTCGTAACACCACAGCAGTTTAAATGGACAAACCTCATCGAAAACACGGCTGGAGTTGTAATTAGCTTCATTCACGCATGTTTAATTAATCCTGTTTACGAGGTCCTCTTCTCGGCTCCTTCACAAAACAATTTCCCAGATTGGTGAAAATAGAGACTCTGTTTTTACGTCCATGAATCATCACAGACTCGTTCTGAGCGTTTCTTACGCAAGTCATGTTCATAACAACTGCGTGCTAACTTTAGCAGGTCAGGGCAAACTAGCTGTTGTTTATTTCCCCATGGCAATTCGCTCTGCTGAGACAACGTCATTTGTGGTTTTCATTATTTTAAAGGGAACACATTCTGCTACAGTGACTTTTTATGAGTGTTCTAACAATGTTCCGTCATCAAAAACACACCTGGAGTTGTATTTAGCTTCATTCACAATAGTTCGACGAATCCTGGTTGGAAAATCCTCTCCTTCTGTAGTTTTAGGTCTTTAAATCATCTTCAGACTCGTGAGCGTTTCTGCCTCTAAACACGATCACTGTAAGTGCTAGCTTAACTTGTGCACTTCACAAAGGCTTGAGTAATAACATGCTTATCTTTTGTTTGTCCTATGCAGCCAGTAGATGGCGCCTGAACTCAGTAAGTGCCAGGGCAAACAGAACTAGAAACAGATGTTCATTTTGTTTTTTAATTATTATTATTATTATTATTATTTTCATTCTAAAACAGGAGGTACCAAACTTAAGCTACTCATGAACCTTTTTAAAAGCTGATAACAACCAGTTGCTATTCTGTTGTCCCACCAGCAGGATGCAAGATTTTTAAAAATTAATTTATTCCTTTTTATCCACAGCTGATATAAGGATAATGTTCAATATGAAAACAAAGCTGTGACCCACTTATTTTCAGTCAAATCAAACATTCTGGGATGAATTAGAGTCAGTTTTTACTCCAAAAGCACCAATTTTAAAATTACACTAAAATGCCAAAAAATGTAATAGGACTTTTAATTGGATTCCACCTGGACTTTTTAACTTTATTACAAAACTAATTTTTTGTTAAATTAGCTTCAGCTTTGAAAGAGGAACTGTCAAAACCAACAAAAGCCAAAACTAGAGTCAATCAGACAAAACCTACAAACACCAGCGTCACTTCTTCATAGATTTAACAAAGAAAATGTAGTTGGACTTTAAAGTCTGATGTTCCTCTGAGCAGAGTTTGTTTCAGTGGAATCAGAGTAAATCAGACTCAAAACTCCAGAGTCTGAGCTTCACAAAGAGTCAGACAATAGTTTGTGTCCAAAGGGTTCAAGAACAGCTTCAGTTTGACACGAGGCTCATTTTAGTCAAACGTTTGAGGAAAAACAGGTCCGAGCGGAGTGTAAGGAAGGATTGATATTTAAGATGCTGGGACTGCATTAGAAAAGTGAGTGATACAGAGAGCTATGAGCTGTAAAACAGCTGCAGTACATCCAGAACGCTGCTGCTCGAGTCCTGACTAGAACCAGGAAGTACGAGCACATTAGCCCTGTGCTCAGCTATCTGCACTGCCCCCTGTGGGTCAGATAATAGACTTTAAAGCAGCTCTGCTTGTGTTCAAGTCTCACCAAAGAACCAAAGTACATCTCTGACATGTTAGAGCCACATGAACCATCTCACACTCTGAGGACCTCAGGGACCAGCCTCCCGCTGGTGCCAGAGTCAGGACTAAACATGGACCGGCCTCCTGCTGGTGCCAGAGTCAGGACTAAACATGGACCGGCCTCCTGCTGGTGCCAGAGTCAGGACTAAACATGGACCGGCCTCCTGCTGGTGCCAGAGTCAGGACTAAACATGGACCGGCCTCCTGCTGGTGCCAGAGTCAGGACTAAACATGGACCGGCCTCCTGCTGGTGCCAAAGTCAGGACTAAACATGGACCGGCCTCCTGCTGGTGCCAGAGTCAGGACTAAACATGGACCGGCCTCCTGCTGGTGCCAGAGTCAGGACTAAACAAGGACCGGCCTCCTGCTGGTGCCAGAGTCAGGACTAAACATGGACCGGCCTCCTGCTGGTGCCTAGAGTCAGGACTAAACACGGACCGGCCTCCTGCTGGTGCCAGAGTCAGGACTAAACATGGACCGGCCTCCTGCTGGTGCCTAGAGTCAGGACTAAACACGGACCGGCCTCCTGCTGGTGCCTAGAGTCAGGACTAAACACGGACCGGCCTCCTGCTGGTGCCAGAGTCAGGACTAAACATGGACCGGCCTCCTGCTGGTGCCAGAGTCAGGACTAAACATGGACCAGCCTCCTGCTGGTGCCAGAGTCAGGACTAAACATGGACCGGCCTCCTGCTGGTGCCAGAGTCAGGACTAAACATGGACCCGGCCTCCTGCTGGTGCCAGAGTCAGGACTAAACACGGACCGGCCTCCTGCTGGTGCCAGAGTCAGGACTAAACATGGACCCGGCCTCCTTCTGGTGCCAGAGTCAGGACTAAACATGGACCGGCCTCCTGCTGGTGCCAGAGTCAGGACTAAACATGGACCGGCCTCCTGCTGGTGCCAGAGTCAGGACTAAACATGGACCGGCCTCCTGCTGGTGCCAGAGTCAGGACTAAACATGGACCGGCCTCCTGCTGGTGCCAGAGTCAGGACTAAACACGGACCGGCCTCCTGCTGGTGCCAGAGTCAGGACTAAACACGGACCGGCCTCCTGCTGGTGCCTAGAGTCAGGACTAAACACGGACCGGCCTCCTGCTGGTGCCAGAGTCAGGACTAAACACGGACCGGCCTCCTGCTGGTGCCAGAGTCAGGACTAAACATGGACCGGCCTCCTGCTGGTGCCAGAGTCAGGACTAAACATGGACCGGCCTCCTGCTGGTGCCAGAGTCAGGACTAAACACGGACCGGCCTCCTGCTGGTGCCAGAGTCAGGACTAAACATGGACCGTCCTCCTGCTGGTGCCAGAGTCAGGACTAAACATGGACCGGCCTCCTGCTGGTGCCAGAGTCAGGACTAAACATGGACCGGCCTCCTGCTGGTGCCAGAGTCAGGACTAAACATGGACCGGCCTCCTGCTGGTGCCAGAGTCAGGACTAAACACGGACCGGCCTCCTGCTGGTGCCAGAGTCAGGACTAAACATGGACCGGCCTCCTGCTGGTGCCTAGAGTCAGGACTAAACACGGACCGGCCTCCTGCTGGTGCCAGAGTCAGGACTAAACATGGACCAGCCTCCTGCTGGTGCCAGAGTCAGGACTAAACATGGACCGGCCTCCTGCTGGTGCCAGAGTCAGGACTAAACATGGGTAATCAGCATTTCAGTTTTTTGCAGCTAAAATCTGGAACAGTCTCCCTGAAGATGTGAGACAGGCCTCCACTCTGACAATGTTTAAATCCAGGCTAAAATCAGTTCTGTTTAGATGTGCAAACGACTGAAAGATCTATCTGCACTCTTCTCTTTTAAAGCGCTTTATTTTAAAATTATTCTGTGTGTTTGCGTTTTGTGATTTTAATGCAACTTTTCCTGTTATGTAAAGCACTTTGAATTGCCTTGTGTACGAATTGTGCTCTACTACTACTACTGTGACTGATGTAAACACTTAAACATCAACTAGCTCTGTTTTTAACGTTAAGACCATAAAATTCGGGTACAGCACCTTTAAACTCGCATTAAACAGAATCCGAAACGCTCTTGAACGCCACGTCGCTCCGAGCGTTTGACCCATCGTCCCGGTCTCTGCCCTGGACCCCGCTCCGGAGCATGACGTCCGAGTCCTGACACCGGTTACCCAAACACCCCTGCTGTTATTACTTTACAACCCGGATATTTTCACAAGCCTCTCTCAACGCTTCCTCCTCGCGCTTCTCGCTCGGCTGTGATTGGCCGACGGGAGGTGTCAGGTGACCTCTCCTCTCTCCGCGGTCATTAAAGAGGAATGCGTTCGCCCCGTGGTGCCCCCTCGTCTTCCCCCTCTGCCCCGGAGCTGCCCCGGGGCGAAGGGGAGGAGGAGGGGAGCAGCTGAAGGGTCTTTCATTATCCAACAGGTGTCAGAGTGACCTCCTGCGGGGCTCTGGGGGCAAGAAATTACACAAACTTGTCGCAGCCTGTTGCTACAAAACAGTCATTCCTCCATCACTTGCTTTCTCTTGTTTTAAACCAGGCATGTCCAAACTAAGGCCCGGGGGCCAAAAGCGGCCCGCAGACCAATTTTTCTTGGCCCTCAAGCTTCCTGGTGAATTGTACGGAAACATATTGCATTCATTTGAATAATAAAAGTTTCTGTTTTAGCGAGAAAAGTTTCTGTTTTAACGAGAAAAGTTTCTGTTTTTATGACAATAGTTTCTGTTTTAACGAGAAAAGTTTCTGTTTTAACGAGAAAAGTTTCTGTTTTTATGACAATAGTTTCTGTTTTAACGAGAAAAGTTTCTGTTTTTATGACAATAGTTTCTGTTTTAACGAGAAAAGTTTCTGTTTTTATGACAATAGTTTCTGTTTTAACGAGAAAAGTTTCTGTTTTAACGAGAAAAGTTTCTGTTTTTATGAGAAAAATAAATCCTGTTTTACCGAGAAAAGTTTCTGTTTTTATGAGAAAAATAAATCCTATTTTAACGAGAAAAGAAAGTGTTTTATGAGCAAAATACGGTGTTTGACCAGGGCTGTAAGTTTAGGCGGAGCTGGCTAGATGCTACTACCGAGGCGCAAATGTACGATTTAGCCAGTTTGATACGCTTTTAGCTCCACCTGTCTGTTTGAGCGCGCCTCGAATAGTATCGCGTTGATTTAAATAAAACATATGTTGTCTCATAAAAACTGACTTATTTAACCCGAAAAAACAGAAACTTTTCTCGGTAAAACAGGATTCATTTTAGTCGTTAAAACAGAAATTACTTTTCTCGTTAAAACAGGATTTATTTTCATCATAAAAACTGAAACTTTTCTCGTTAAAACAGAAACTATTGTCATAAAAACAGAAACTTTTCTCGTTAAAACAGAAACTTTTATTATTCAAATGAATGCAATACGTTTCCGTAAGACATACTTTTTACAGCAAATTTCAGATTTTCTACTATTATAACCTAAATAACTAACATTTTGGTGCGATACAGACCTGATATTAAGATGATATTAAGGCATTGAGATTGAGAATTTAGGTGTGGTGGCACTTTAAAATCAGATTAATGCAACTTTTTTGAACGTTTCACGATTTATTTATTTGTGTCTACATTTCAGTATGTGGCCCTCGGTGGAAAAAGTTTGGACACCCCTGTTTTAAAGGGCACAGATTCTGCTAAATTGACTTTTTTGCGCTTTAAACCATGTTCTAACAATGTTCCGCCATCGAAAACACACCTGAAGTAGCATTCAGTTGCATTCACGCTATTTTGAGGAATGTTTAGAGGAAAATCCTCCCCCTCCGAGTGTCAAACACACTTCCTGCTGAACTTTTTTGGACTGTTTTTGTACATATATTCCGATCATCTACGTCGGTGTTTCTTAAACTGGGGGATGATTTCTGGGGGTCCCTAAAGGATGGGAAAAACTGATACAATAGAGTTAAACAAGGCTGGCCCCCCTTTAAATGCAGTGGTGAATGTAGATTCCTATTTGTCAGCCAATCAAAGTCTTCGTCTTCTTCCGCTTATCCGGGGCCGGGTCGCGGGGGCAGCGGTCTAAGCAGGGACTCCCAGCCTCCCCACACCCCAGACACTTCTTCCAGCTCCTCCGGGGGGATCCCGAGGCGTTCCCAGGCCACAGAGACATAGTCCCTCCAGCGTGTCCTGGGTCTTCCCCGGGGCCGCCTCCCGGTGGGACATGCCCAGAACACCTCCCGAGGGAGGCGTCCAGGAGGCATCCGGAACAGATGCCCGAGCCACCTCAGCTGGCTCCTCTCGACGTGGAGTGAGCGATACATGTGACTGACGTAAAAACTTAAACTCACTCTGTTTTCCACGTTTCAAAACAGTAAAAATCAGGTGCTTTAAATAAAACTAAATAAATAAATGAACAAAACTGGCAGGATTGACACAGATTCTGTAAGTCACTCAAGAACTTTTCCCTTCTCTCTAACTCTCCCTGCGGTGTCCCATGATCCTTTGTGCTCAGACGGCCCGTGGCTCCCCCATAGAACTATAATAAAACCTGGAAGATGGATCCAAAATGGCCGCCCTGTTTATCCCTGTGGTCTGAGCTCATTGGCGCATGACCCCAAAAATGTTTCTTACTTCCGCATTTACTTCCTGATACGGAGGCGGCCATCTTTGCTTTACTTCCTGATACGGAGGCGGCCATCTTTGCTTTAGGGGCACCACGTGACCACAATCCCCCATGATGCTTTGAGCGACGTGAACGACCAGCAGCTGCAAGTTTTTGTGTTAACGTTAGCTTGTGTGATTGTAATTGTGTTCTTCATGTTAGACACACGTGAAGCGTCTGAAATGAAATAAAATACAACTTACAGGTGTCTCTAGTCGAGTCTTTTCCACGAGCTTCTGTTTGTATCGTCCGACGCTCGTTCACGTGACTCTCACATGTTTGTGTGACGTCACTTCATATAAAAACGGTAATTTCTGTGATTTTAGAAACGGTAGAAAAGAACATTTCCTTCTATTTTATTTAAATACCGATAATAATTCAGTCCTGTCTGTGATTATAATGTGCAAATATAGAAAAAGGCTGGGCCCAAGAGGCTGCAGTACCTCACACGACCACTAATCAATCTGGGACACGGACAGAGGGGGCGGGGCTTATCCAGTTCTTTTAATACATCCATGGTGGCTGCCCCTGTGGTGAGGGGTTACCCAGAGTGCACTGCTCTTGTCCCCACCTCAGAGTTGGCTCCTGTCTGTGGCTTTGTGCGACTCTGCAGGAGGCGCCCACGACAAACCATTTACACGACCTGAACAAAGACTTTTCAACACTTACGAGCGCCAAAGAGGAAGAACGTTCATAAAATCTACACGTCGACTGTAGTTTGAGGTAAATCAGTCGTTTGTGGTGGCATCTTTTTGGAGTGTCTTGGACCATAAATATAATAAAAACAAAAATATAACGGTAATAATTGACAATATGCGACTAGTAAAGCCATTTATTTGCCCGAAACCCAAGTTAAGGGGTACTTTGAGTGTGAAACAGAACTTGGGGGGTACTTGAGGCAAAAAAGGTTGGGAACCACTGCTGTAAAGTTTGCAAGCCGAAATATCCTTTAAAAAATGTAATTCAATAGCACCTGAATTATACTTTTTAATCCTGAGGCTGATCTGAGTGGTTCACAAAAAGTCGTTTCCGAGTTTGTGACTGTGAAACGAGTTAAAGCTGGAGTTAACAGGTAGCTACTCCTGGTTATGCCTCAGCAAAGAAATGATCAGAATCAGAACCAGACATGGTTTATTGCTGTTGTCAGTGATAAAAAATTCACAAACATAGGAACTTGCTTCGGCGTGAGGTGCATCATAAAACAATGAATAAAATATATAAAAGAGGCATGCATAAAATTAAGAATAAAATAGGCTAAGATTGATAGACTAGACTAAGACTATATACAGAAATGATATGGTTTAGTGCAAATATTGTGTCAGAACAGAGGAGACATTTATAAACAGCAGCTTTCCTCTGGAGCCTCTGGAGCTGGAGCTGGAGCCTGTGGAGTGTAAAGCTTCCTCCTGTAACACATCTTCTTCTTCTTCTTTTTGTTTTACGGCGGTTGGCAACCAACTAAAGGAGCATTACCGCCACCTACTGTTCCGGAGCATGGATCAGACTCAAGGCTTACAATCTACTGTGCTTTAATAACAAAAAATAAATAAAAATAATAAAATAAATAAAACACACAACCCACTACCTGAAACCGATCCGACCAAACTACATACTGTTAATTATATTATGTAATAAACACCAGTGTCTCTTAAGAATCCCACAACTGCTCCTACTTGAGCTTTGCCCCTGCAACCCAAAACACTCTTTATAGTGAACTCTCCAACCCCCAGTTCCTTAAGCCTCTCTTTCAATGCCCTTTCCACATCATAGCCCCTACACCTCAGCAGCACATGCTCCACTGTCGTCGTCTCCTCCTATGCTGCCCCTGTGGCGTGGAATGCCCCTTTTATAACATGAAGCTCCTCCCCCAAATCAATCAACAAAGCAGCTTCTCCACAAAAAAAACAAAAAAACCCAAAATATTTAACTTCCATAATTAATTTGGGAAATTCAAAAATATAACCATAAGCAAATATATCACACAAAGAGCAGCGTTTAAAATCAGGTGAAAAAAAAAACCTAACAATAACTAATAATTAAACGGCACTAGTGACGAATGCGCATGCGCACCCTACGCGTGACGCAATATAATGCGGAAGTGCGCGGCGCTCGGGTTGGCTGAAGGAAACACGCGGGAGACGGTGAACGAGCGTCTGTGAACGGGAGGGACGTCTGAGCATCGACCGAGTGTTCACCCGCGACTTCTACGATCAACACGGAGGAAACCAGACGATCATCGAGGAGAAAAGAGACACGGCGGTGCAGGTGTGTGCGCATGCGTGTGTGCGCCGTGTTTCCCGCGCTGCCTCACGAGCCACCCGTAATAAATGGCTTTAAAGGTCCCATATTCTGCTCTTTTCCCCTTCACACAGTCTATTCTAAGGGCTTTGTTGATACATTTTCTCGTTGTGTAATATCCATAACATAACAGTTTCCAAAAAACACCCATTTCTTGGACTGGCCCCCCTCCTTGTAAAAGCAAACGGCTCACTCTGAGATCTGACCCCCCCGAACAGAGAGCAGGCTGCCTCCCCCGCCCAACCCGCGAGCCTCCCCCTCCCAACCCGTGACGAAGCCTAGAGCGGAGATGGTGCATGCGCCGTGTGCTCCGGTAAACAGCGATACACAAACACTGAATAAACATTTTCTCGTTCTGACGGTGCGTCGTGCTGAGTCCTACGTCCTGGATCTGACCTGGAGTTTGACGTGCTCCAGGGCCTCAACGACGGACGTTGCCGTTTGGTAAATAACAAGCTAACTCTTCTATCTATCGTATTCATCGTGTAATTACTGTGTAGCATTAGCATTAGCATTAGCTGCTTTTATTCTGTGGCTGTGCTCTTCCTGGAGGCGTGGCTTAAACACCGCGTCATCTTAGTGAGGAGCCCCCGTCTGCTGCTCAGCCGAGGGGGACGGAAAAGACAGTTCTCTAGTGAAAACATGAGGGAATCAATCAAAAAAACACTTTGGGCACAACATACGAGGCCCAGCACTGGAGGAAGGTTAAAACCTCTGAAAAGTCGATTTTGCATGATATGGGACCTTTAATGTTAGATGTGTAATGCACTGGATATATCAAAGTGTAACGCTCTGCAATAGCTGTTGTGTTCTGGTTTTAATGTTTGCTGTTATTATTCATGTTGTGTCACAAGGGGGCGCTGTGGGTATTTGGGGGCGTCATTACAGGGGACTGAGAGCGAGCCAGAATCAGAATGGGTTTATTGCACAGAACTATTCACCTTATTCCTGAAGTTGTCGTACGCGCCGCCGTCTTGTTTCCGTTGTAGTTCACACGGAGCAGACGAGCTCAACAGAAAATAAGTTCTACATGGACTAAAAAGACGTTTTCAGGAAATCGGTGCAGTGTTGACTTGTTGTTGCTCGTGTTTTACATTTGTGAAGTTGCAGTTTGTGAAGAAAGTTTGAAAAATAAAAGTTTAAAATGACAGGAAGTGGTGCTGAGTTCTGAACTGGAATCCCTCTGTGACGTCATCAAAAAGCGACGTACAGTTGAAAATAGACAGTTAACGCTCAACTGAAACATTTTTCTGTCAGTTTGAACCGTCATTCAACAAAATAAAGGTGTCCTCAGGTGTTATTATTTGTCAAATCATAACTATTGTGTAATTTACATGGATTTTGGCCCTTGTTTACAGTCTGTTTGCTATGGTAACAGTGAATTGTTAATATGAATTGTGAATTGTGACGTCTAACATGTCGTATAGACTTTATGATCTTAAAACAGCAAAGGATTCTCGGATAAGTGAAGTGTGAAATCTGAAAATGCGTCCCAGAACCAAGAAGTTCAGCAGAAAGAGTGTTTGATGCTTGGAGGAAGAGGATTTTCCAACAAACATTCCTCAAAACGGCGTGAATGCAACTTCAGATGTGTTTTTGATGACGGAACATTGTTAGAACAGGGTTAAAAGCTCAAAAAAGTCACCGTAGCAGAACATGTGTCCTTTAAAAGTGGAAATACGGCGCTTTATCACGAGATCAAGTCGGCGCGAGAAATTATTATTTTTCTGTTTGCTTTTTTTTGCGTTTTGTCCTTAGTCTGCGTTCTCTCTGATCCAATCATCCCAACAGACCTACTACCCCGGGTCCTCTTGGATTTTATTACCGAGTCTTTACCTACCGAGCTTCGATCAATCTGAAATAAAACGTAGAAGAAACCATTGAATCCGTCTTTATCAAAATCACCAAGTTTGACTCTTTAACGATTCTCAAAATCTGCTTGAAATACTTTTACTTTCTTACTCTTGAAGTAGAGCTGGGCGAAATGACAAAAAATGTTTATCGCGATTTCCTTGGGGCCACATCATGATTTCTATTTTATCTCGATTCATGTTAACTTTTTTTTTCTGTTGCTTTTAATTGAGCTGCACGATTTAGGAAAAATATCTAATTGAGATTTTTTTTGACCAGCGCGATTAAGATTAGATTTGTGTTTTATGTTTGAATAATAGGATTCTGTTTTGTTGCTTTTTAGTTTTTGTCACGTTCAGTTGTGTTTGTCATATTTAAATGAGTCTTCATTGTTTTTTGTCACGTCTTTGTCGCTGTTGAGTTGCGTTTCTTGTTCGCAGGCGCGTTTTTGTTGCTTTTGAGTCTGCTCAGAGGCTAAACATCAGGAGAAAAAGTGTGTTTGAACAGACAGCTGCATTAAAGACACAAACAGTCAATCACGATACGACGATTTCACAAAAATAACAGATTGTCACAGAGACCAGCTCACGATTCGATTTTTATCATCGTATCGCCCAGCCCTACACGCAAGTTTTTTTTGTCACGTTTTTGTCGCTCTTGAGTTGCGTTTCTTGTTCGCAGGCGCGTTTTGGTTGCTTTTGAGCGCATTTTAATCGCTTTTGGTTGCGCTTTTTTTGCTTTTTGTGTCGATTTCGTTAAATTGTGCAGCCCTGGTCTATAAGAGGTAAATAAAGTCATCAGCTCAGAGGCTTCAGAGGCTAAACAACAGGAGAAAAAGTGTGTTTGAACAGACAGCTGCATTAAAGACACAAACAGTCAATCACGATATGTCGATTTCACAAAAATAACAGATTGTCACAGGGACCAGCTCACAATTCGATCTTTATCACCGTATCGTACATTTTTAAAGGGGATCTTGTCTTTAGTTCCAGACACACTTAAGAACTTTCTCCTGCAGAGTTCAAACAATGCCCCAAACCTCCTGTGAAGTCCTGGTTCAGTCCTGGTTCAGTCCCGGTCTTTGGTCCACACTTCCTTTCATCTGACATCTCTAAAGACGACCTTTGACCCGGCCTGACCCCGCACACTCGGCCGGACCCCGCCCCTCTCTCTCTGGCTCTCCGGGGGATCTTTTTACGACCTCTGAATAGTTGCACCTCAAACTGCCAGTCCACCTTAAATCATTTAAGGCGGAGTGAGAGAAGGGACAAGTTTAATGCGTCTGACACCTGCGTTCAAAGGAAAAAACTGAACGTTAGAGAGGTTTGGTCCAGTGGAATGGTGCGTGGTTTAGGGCTGTAGTCGTTTAGTCGTTTAGTCCAGTGGTTCCCAACCTTTTTGTCTGTAGTCCCCCCTAAGCTTTGTCTCACACTCAGAGTACCCCTTAACTTGAGTTTTGGGCAAATTAATGGGTTTACTGGTCAAATACAGTTAATTATTAAGTTATATTTGGTGTTTTAATTGTGTTTATGGTCCAAGAAACTCCAAAAAGATACTGAATTTACTACTAATTACATGTTTTCAGTCAAATAAAAGTACATTTCATCTCCATTTAAAGCTTGAAACCATTCCGAGTGCCCCCTGGTAGTTCCTCACGTACCCCTTGGGGTCCCCGTACCTCTGGTTGGGAAACACTGGTTTAGTCGATTAATCGGTCGATGGTGTCTTAGTCCAGTGGTTCTCAAACTAGGGGTCGGGACTCCAATGGGGGTCGCGAAATGATTTCCGGGGGTCCCTGGATGATGGGGAAAAAATGATACAATAGTCTATTTGTTATTTTTAAAACATAAATCGCAAACCTAATCCCAGTCGCACTGGTCAGAAAAATCACAATTAAGATATTTTTCCTAAATAGTGCAGCTCTATTAAACATCAATCGTAACAAAATCGAATTCATGATCTGGACCAAGAAAATCATGATAATATTTTTTTGCCGTATCGCCCAGTTATGAAATTTCCTAGCGATCTCATCATTTTAGAGCTATTGATCGTAACTAATCAATTATTGAGGTAATCATCAACTCATTTAGTAATAGAATAATTGTTTTCTGGGTTTTACAAATGTGCTTTGTGCTGAGAAAAGAGGTTTTACGATACGTACAAAGCTGGATATATTTCAAAAAGATGCTGGAAAAACACGTACATTTGGTGTTTTTGTAAATATTCTCCACCAAGACGAGAAAAATTATTGAAAAAATAATCGCTAGACTAATTGATTCATAAATGTATCATCAATTACAGCCCTACATGATTTATAACCATTAAAGTAAAATAATAAACCTGAAAACTGGTAGGGCTATAATCCTTTAGTCGTTCAGTCGATTAATTGGTCGATGATCTTTATTAGTCGACTCATTATTTAATTTGCATTCAACAAATTTATGTGGCAAAAACTGCAAAAACGAGAAGATTTACAGTGCGTCAGCTGAAGATTGTGAAGTAAATCTGTGTCTCTAACAAATAAATACACAGTTTACTTGTACTTTTTTGTATAAATTGTTATTTTTGCATGAACTCCTGTGCCGTTTCGGTCTTTTGAGTGCAGTTTGGGTCCGATACTTCATAGTTTTGATGTATTTTTGCCCCCTTTTAGTCGATTAAATCAGTCATATTGCGGCGTTTAAATGCGCCTGCACCGAGTCACCCATGACGTTAAAGCTCTGTCGGCCGAGCTGAACCACACGGATCGGTTCGTCAGTGCACTCCGCAAAAAATGAATTTCTAGATGAGTTAAAACGTCTTGATTAGGGATGGGACAATAAACAATAATATTGTTTATCGTGATAAAAAGGGAAGACAATAATCGTTTGTGCTACATTTTGTTTAATCCTGATCATCCCCATAGAACTATAATAAAACCTGGAAGATGAATCCAAGATGGCCGTCCTGTTCCTCCCTGTGGCCTGAGCTCATTGGCGCATGACCCCAAAAATGTTTCTTACTTCCGCATTTACTTCCTGATACGGAGGCTGCCATCTTTGTTTTACTTCCTGAAACGATGGCTGCCATCTTTGTTTTACGGCGCCACGTGACGACAATCCCCAACTTCAGATAAAAACGGTAATTTCGGTGATTTTAGAAACGGTAGAAAAGAACATTTCCTTCTATTTTATTTAAATACCGATAATAATTCAGTACTGTCTGCAATTATAATGAGCAATTTTAGAAAAAGGCTGGTTCCAAGAGGCTGCAGTACCTCACATGGCCACAAATCAATCTGGGACCACAGTCAGAGGGGGCGTACCTTATCCAGTTCATTTAATACATCCATGATCATCGCCAACAAAGATAATCGCCATTTTGTCAATAGATTGTGCAGAAAAAAAAGCTTACTTACCCTTTATGTTCTCTTCTAGATCGTTTTTGTTTTCACTTCTAATAAAGTACAAATGTGTCAGAAGTTATTTGTAATGAGAAAGTATGTCTTTAAATGTCTTTATACGTCACATTGTCGGCAATTTTAATAACTATCGTGATATTATCGTTCATCGCAATTATTTCGGTCGATGGGGCAGGTCTTTAGTCGACCAAGAATTTCCTCAGTCGACTACAGCCCTACAAACTGGGATACTCTTTGTAAGGTTTTTAGCAAAATCTTCAATGTAATTAACGTTGTGCCCGCAGAATGAGTCAACCAACGTGTCAGGAGCAGTGGAGCATTCTGGGAAACCTCTCCAGATCAGTCGGGTGTTTGTGGGTCACTGAAGGGTCACTGCAGGAATCACGTGACTTTATGACGCTCAGGTGTGAATATGTTTGTCTAAACGGATCACACACAAACATGACCTTTGGCCTTACAGTCGCACCTTTATTTAAGGTGAGACGCTGCAGGTGAATAGGAAAAAAACTTAAATTTAAAGATATCAATGTTAAACTTCTCTTGTAGTTTAGTCACATAAATGTAAGAAAAAAATATATTACAAGTTTTTCATAATGTTGTGTTTTCATGTAGAAATAAGGCATTTTATGTGTAAAAACAGCCAAAAATCCACATATTTGGGACATTTAAATCTGAAAAATGGACAGAACCAGGTTTAATTTTCTTGGTTCATTTTGTAACATATTAGTTATAAAAAAAATGTACAGAGGGATATTTAGTTTTTAAGTAAACTAGATTTGACTGAAATTTGTCCTAAAATTTATAATTTTTATTCATTTTTTTAGACTTAAAACTTTAATAAATCAGGCTTAGAATCAGATATCAAAAAATCCTTGTGTTTGTTTCGCATTTGTTGTTTGTCGATGCGTTTTTGTCGCCTTTGAACACATTTTTATCACTTTTGGACGCGCTTTTGTTATCATGTTTCTACAAATCCGAACTACAGTGTGAGCAGTTTCATTCAAATCAAAGCAAGACTTTTTGTTGTTTGTGGAAGAAATTATTGCACTTCAAAAACTGCAGCCTTTGTGGTTTACTAATTACATCCATTAAAATTGTGATTTTGTGTGGATTTGGTTTAATTGTGCAGCTCTGGCCTTTAAGAGGTAAATAAAGTCATCTGCTCAGAGGCTTCAGAGGCTAAACAACAGGAGAAAAAGTGTGTTAGAACAGACAGCTGGCTAAAAAAAGTGTGATTAGTTGTAAATGTAGCATCTTTTGGATTATCTTGGATCATACATATAATTAAAATAAGAAATATAATAGTAATAATTAACTATATTCGACTAGTAAACCCATTTATTTGCCTGAAACTCCAGTTAAAGTGCGTATGACAGGTTTCTATGATTTTCTAATTTTGACTTTATTTAGTGTATTAATACTTGTTGTAAATAGAAATTACAGTTTTACACCAATCAGGTGACTGTTTGTGGAAAAAAAGTTGAAAAACCTGTTGAAAAATACAGGAAGTAAACAAACTGATGACATCACACTGGGGAGACAAAGGTTATGCATCATTTTAACAAAATACACTACTTTTTTGACCATTTAAACATTAATTCAACTAAATAAATAAGTTCAGATATATTTTTATTTGTCAGGTAAAAGAATTGATGACATTAGATGAGTTTTAGCCCAGTTTACAGTGTGGTTGCTATGGTAATTTCCTAGCGTGATGTCATCATTTACAACCAGGAAGTTAAATTAAAAAGCTAAAAATTGCGAAAACGGTGTAAAATTTGTAAAGAATTTTAGCTAATTTTGAAATATGTTTATCTGAACTACATTTTGGTTAAATGAGTAGTCCAACCTGTCATGGGCACTTTAAAGGGTACTCTGAGTGTAAAACAAAGCTTAGGGGTACGCAAGACATCAAAGGCAAATTCTAATTCCTTTTCTTTCCAATCACAGACATTATTTAAAGTTAGAAAAGGTGAAATTCCTGTGCTTTGTCCTGCGCCTGACCTTCCCTCGGTCTTTGCGTCTGGACCAAACAGATGCCCGGATTACGACCGTCGTTTGTTTAACAGCGACCCGAAGAGGAAGTCTGCCGTTTATTGGCCCTCCATAAACGAGCGCCGGCCTCTGATTGGTCGAACCTGGGCCCGTCGTAAAGAACGCCGGCTCCCGATTGGTCTGAAACATGTGCGGGTTTGTATGGAGTGTTTTATTGGTCTGTGACGGCTGCTGCAGCTCCGCCGTCGCCCAAATAATGAGGAGCGAGGGTGAACTTTGTGAACTCTGAGCGGAAACGACATGAAACGCAGGACGGGGTTGAAGGGTCGATGGGTTACGCGTATTAACCCAGTGTTTTAGAACTTAAAGAAAAATTTTTACTTGTTTTTTTGGTCAGTTTTCTCTCTCACATATTGACTTTTATGTGGAAACAACAAACGTGTCCAATCTGCTCCTAAAGATGTTTTATTCTTCCATTGAATCCACTTCATCCATAGATTTCTCTGGGACGTTGTAACTTCAAAGGCCGTTTTCTTAAAATGCATTTTTGTCCCTCGAGACATAAAGATCAGCCTTAAAGTAGATCCTACACCAAACTGTACCAAACTGACACATTATTTGATTACATGTGACAAAACAGTGACTAAAAGTGACAAAAATACAGCTGAAAACAACAAAATGTGACTAAAGGTGACAAAAAAGCAACTATGAGCGACAAAAGCATAAAAAACATGACTATTGGTGACAAAAATGTGATGAAAAGTGACAAAAAGTGACAAAAACAAGACTAAAAGCAACTAAATGCGGCTAAAATACATTAAACGACATTAAACTTCAAAGACCGTTTTCTTAAAATGCATTTTTGTCCCTCGAGACATAAAGATCAGCCTTAAAGTAGATCCTACACCAAACTGTACAATCTGGACTCAACAGGATTTAGACAGAACTGACACAATATGTGACTAAAAGTGACAAAAATGCAGCTGAAAACAACAAAAACGCGTCTGAATGTGACAAAAAAGCAACTATAAGCAACAACAGCATCAAAAACGTGACGATAGGTGACAAAAATGTGACGAAAAGTGACAAAAACAAGACTGAAAGCAACTAAATGCGGCTAAAACACATTAAACTTCAAAGACCGTTTTCTTAAAATGCATTTTTGTCCCTCGAGACATAAAGATCAGCCTTAAAGTAGATCCTACACCAAACTGTACAATCTGGACTCAACAGGATTTAGACCAAACAGACAGAAGGATTTGCTGAGATCTAATTCTAAAACTGATTTATTGAAATTTTAAGTAAAAAAAAATTTAGGACAATTTTCAGTCCGATCTAGTTTACTTAAAAACTAAATAAGAAATCCAAAATCCTCTCTGTACATTTTTTTTAAATAACTAATATGTTACAAAATGAACCAAGAAATGTAAACCTGGTTCTGTCCATTTTTCAGATTTAAATGTCCCAAATATGTGGATTTTTGGCCGTTTTTTCCACATAAAACGCCTTATTTCTACATGAAAACATGACATGATGAAAAACTCATAATACATTTTTTCTTAAGTTTATGTGAGTAAACTACAGCAGAAGTTTGGTTAAGATTTTTCGCCTTAATCTATGTAGATAGGGCTGTGCCAAAATTTTAAAGTAAGACTTTTGTTTTAAACATATAAGTGACGGCAAACACAGTTCAAAGGAAAAGCCCCATTTTTGTCCAAAGTTTGTCAAATTTGTCCATATTTAAATTAAAGGGCCTATGACAGGTTGAAATACAAATTTAACTCAAACACAGTTAAGATAAATATATTCAAATTTCAATTAAAATCTTTACAAATTTTACCCCAGTTTAGCTGTTTTTAGGTTTTAAATTTTACTTCCTGGTTGTAAAGTATGACATCACACTAAGAAATTACCATAGCAACCACACTGATGAACCACGTTAGATGAGCCAAAACTCATCTAACGTCAGATTTTTTCATTTGACAAAGAAAAACACATGTGAACACCTTTATTTTGTTGAATCAAAGTTTAAAGGGTCAAAAAAGTAGTTTATTTTGTGTAAATTATGCATATCCTTTGTCTCCCCAGTGTGATGTCATCAGTTTGTTTACTTCCTGTAATTGTCAACGGATTTTTCAACTTTTCTCCACAAACAGTGACCTGATCGGTGTAAAACTATCATTTATATTTACAAGAGGTATTAATACACTGAAGAAAGTCAAAATTAGAAAAGCAAAAAAATCCGTCACACGCACTTTAAGTCTGAATGCCATTTTCTCCGGTGTCTGTTACTATGTCAGTCCAGTCCTTTATCGTTGGCTCAATTTGTGTCATCCATATTTTTTTCCCCTGCAGCCACACGTTTACTCCAAAGGTATCCATCTGTTGTGTCCAGGGCAGGAGTTTCAAGGCCCAAATAAGACCCTCATTCAAAGCTCCACTTGTTTGTCCCGGTGCCCTGCTCCAGCTCCACTGTAATCCATACAATCGATCCACTCTGTGCCTTTGACCTCAATAAACGGGAGCCATGTTTGACCTGGTGCAGTCATGTGACCAACTGTTGCCATGGAAACGTTTGTGGAGCGCTTCCTGTTTGGATCGAAGCATGGAAACTAATGAGAGGTATATTTACGGTTCAAGAGATTGTAAAGAAAAATGTTTTAAATTCCAGATTGGAGGCAAAAGTGAAGAACAGAATGTGATTTCACAAAATATGAAAAATCCAACTGGTTTTGTCAATGTTTTGTCACTTTTTGCGACGTTTTTGAAGCTTTTAGTCACATTTTGTCTGTTTTTTTTCTTATGACAAAAGTTTTATAATATGTCTGTTCAGTTTTTTACTGTTTATTTTTGTGAAATCATTGTATCGTGATCGACTGTTTGTGTCTTTAATGCAGCTGTCTGTTCAAACACACTTTTTCTCCAGTTGTTTAGCCTCTGAAGCCTCTGAACAGATGACTTTATTTACCTCTTAAAGGCCAGAGCTGCACGATTAAACCAAATCCACACAAAATGACAATTTTAATATATGAAATTAGTAAATCACAAAATCTGCAATTTTTAAAGTGCAATAATTTCTTCCACAAACAACAAAATGTCTTGCTTTTGATTTGAATAAAAACTACTAACACTGTAGTTTGGATTTGTACAAACATGTTCAGAAACAAGCAACAAAAGCACGAACAAAAGTGATAAAGACGCAACTAAAAGTGACAAAGACGCATTTAAATATGACAGACAAAACTGAAAGTGACAAAAACATGACTAAAACCGACAAAATTGTGTTTAAAATATGAATTTGAACAGAATCCTATTATTAAAACATAAATCGCAAATCTAATCTGGTCTGAAAAATCACAATTATCGTAAAATTCAGACTATAAGCCGCTACTTTTTTCTCATGAGTTGACCCTACAGCGTCTAATTTATTTATTTTTCCGGGAACGGCCTCTAGGGGCGCTGTAGCAGGAAGCGCCCCAGAGTTGGACAAACATTAAAGAGAGTGTGTGGGGGAATACACCAGTTTGATTGTGTTTCAACAGTCAGTTTGCATCACGCGCCCATCATCACAGAAAACACACCAAGAAATGAATATGACGCAGCTTTAAGTTAAAAGCAGTCGTTGTGGAGCCAAAGAAGGAAACAAAGCTGCTGCACGTGAGCTTCATCCATGAATCGATGGTGAGACATCGGAGGCGACAGTGAAGAGCGACTCAGTGTTACAGCTGCTGTTTGGAAAAAGGTTCAATTAAAACTCTGTGCGTTCCATCCTTCTGTGGAAATGTCTCATGTTAAACGTGGACACCTGCCGCTTATTCACCTTATTCCTGAAGTTGTCGTATGCGCCGCCGTCTTGTTTCCTTGTAGTTCACACGGAGCAGACGAGCTCAACAGAAAATAAGTTCTACTCGACTAAAAAGACGTTTTCAGGAAATCGTTGCGTTGTGACTTGTTGTTGCTCGTGTTCATTAAACATTTTACACAAATCAATCTACTTTATGTAACATTTTAGCGGTGAGACTTTTCCCTCGTTCGTCATTAACTTTAACGGAGTTCTCGTCAAACGGAAGTGCGTTTACAACAAAAGTGCAAAAAACGGCAAAAGTGGGCGGGGCAGAATAAGGTGAATAGACAGGTGCGCCTTGTATATGCACAAAGTTGTTTTTCTTTGTAAATACGGCTGGTGCGGTTTATACTCAGGTGCGCTCAATAGTCTGAATTTTACGGTAGATATTTTTCCTAAATGGTGCAGCTCTATTAAAGACATTAGAAAAAACATGAATCGTGATAAAATCGAAATCATGATCTGGCCCCAAGAAAATCGAGACAATAATCGCCCAGCCCTAGTTCCAACATTTCTGAATAATCCTTTTTTTCTTCTTCTTGGACCCATTAATAAACTATCAATCCATATTTTATCTCAATCTCAAACTCCACTGACGGAAAATGTGCTCGAAAAAGGCAAAAACAAATGCAGAAGTTGATGTAACGCGTTATAAAAAGCCTGTGTCTTTGTGTGACTCAAAGACATAGAACTATAATTAAACCTGGAAGATGAATCCAAAATGGCCGCCCTGTTCCTCCCTGTGGCCTGAGATCATTGTCACATGACCCCAAAAAAAATGTCTTTTTTTCCGCATTTACTTCCTGATACGGAGGCGGCCATCTTTGCTTTAGGGGCACCACGTGACCACAATCCCCCATGATGCTTTGAGCGACAGGAGCGACCAGCAGCTGCAAGTTTTTGTGTTAGCGTTAGCTTGTGTGATTGTAATTGTGTTCTTCATGTTAGACACACGTGAAAGCGTCTGAAATGAAATAAAATACAACTTACAGGTGTCTCTAGTCGAGCCTTTTCCACGAGCTTCTGTTTGTATCGTCCGACGCTCGTTCACGTGACTCGCACATGTTTGTGTGACGTCACTTCATATAAAAACGGTAATTTCTGTGATTTTAGAAACGGTAGAAAAGAACATTTCCTTCTATTTTATTTAAATACCGATAATAATTCAGTCCTGTCTGTGATTATAATGTGCAATGATAGAAAAAGGCTGGTTCCAAGAGGCTGCAGTACCTCACACGACCACTAATCAATCTGGGACACGGACAGAGGGGGCGTGTCTTATCCAGTTCTTTTAATACATCCATTCTCAAAGACTGTAATCACCTCGACCTTTGACCTCTGAACTTCCTGTCCGCTCGGGTCAAACGCGGTCGTGTTTTACTGGAATGTTTACGACGTGGACAGCAGCCTTTCGGAGTGAGAGGGCAAACAAATACAGCCCTACGGAGGCCTGCGAGGTCAGAAAGGTCAGAAACACAACACGCTGTACTTTGAACAAGGTTTTATGAGTTCTTAGTGATCCTTTTACTCCAGTACTACTACTTCTACTACTACTTTTACTACTATTTACACTTCTACAACAATTGTTATTCCTTAATCCAGGGATGGGTGATATATTTTGGTTTTGGCATCAGCTCGATCGATTTTCACCAGTGTCTGTGATGTTTCTGGACGATGTTTTTGTCACGAAGAAAAGTCTGAATAATAATTGGACTACGAAAAACAGCTCTGGTCTAGTTCTGGTTTAGACCTAGTTTTGGCCTGGTTAAGTCCTGGTTTAGATGTGGTTTAGGCCTGGTTTAATCCTGGTTTAGTCTTAGTTTAGTCCTGGTTTAGTTCTAGTTTAGTTCCGGTTTAAACCTGGCTTAGCCCTGGTTTAGTTCAAGTTTAGTTCCAGTTTAACCCTGGTTTAACCCCGGTTTAGTTCTAGTTTAGTTCCAGTTTAGCCCTGGTTTAGTCCTGGTTTAATCTTTTTTTAGTCCTGTTTTAGTCACGTTTTAGCCCTGGTTTAGTTCTAGTTTAGTTCCGGTTTAACCCGGGTTTAGTTCTAGTTTAGTTCCAGTTTAACCCTGGTTTAGTCCTGGTTTTAGACCTGTTTTAGACCTGGTTTAGCCCTGGTTTAGTTCTGGTTTAGTCCTGGTTTAGTCCTGGTTTTAGACCTGTTTTAGACCTGGTTTAGCCCTGGTTTAGTTCTGGTTTAGTCCTGGTTTAGCCCTGGTTTAGTCCTAGTTTAGTTTCGATTTAACCCGGGTTTAGTTCTAGTTTAGTCCTGGTTTAATCTTGTTTTAGCCCTAGTTTAGACCTGCTCTAGACCTGGTTTAGACCTGGTTTTATCCCTGCTCTAGACCTGCTTTAGACCTGCTTTAGACCTGGTTTAGACCTGGTTTAGACCCGGTCTAGCGCTGGATTAACCCTTCTTTAGTCCTGTTTACTCCTGGTTTAGCCATGGTTTAAAATATATTATGATTCAGTTTTTTATTTTTTTATTTCATGAAACAAAACCAAAAAAATACAAACATTATTATATTTTTCAGTTTGAGTTTTTAGTTAAAACTATCAGTTTAAAAAGTCAGAGCGAGTTTCTTGTCAGAACTCTAAGGATTCTTGGACTCTAAGGACTCTAAGGATGAATCTTCTAAATCTTTTTCCAAGAGACGATGGACAGGGAACCTTTCTTTGGCGTAAAATGTCAGAACAAGTGAATAAAACTGACTTCTGGAGCCACTGAATCTGGGTTAAAGTTTGTTAATTCACAAATCCACAGAAGATTTTCTCGTTTTCTCTTAAACCTCAAACACATGATTTCACAGAGGAATCGTAATCTCAGCGACTTGAGTGAATGAGGCGATTGTCGGTGTTTTGTTTTTCTCAGAGCATTTCAGCTCCAGCAAACTTTAAGAGATTATGATTTTAAAGAAAGTCTGAAAGTTATTTCTGTTTTGTCCTGCAGTTATGAAAAAGTTCCTAGAAAATGTAGTAGCAATTTCAGTGTTTTTGTCTTCAAGATTATCCGATTAGTTTGTGGTTTAGCTTTGGTTTAGTCCTGGTTTAGTGCTGGTTCAGACCTTGTTTAGACTTGGTTCAGACATGGTTTAGTCCTTGGTTTGCTCTGGTTTAGACCTGGTTTAGTCTATGTTTAGTCCTGGTTTAGTCCTGCTTTACTCCTGCTTTAGCCCTGGTTTAGCCCTGGTTCAGTCCTGGTTTAGCCCTGGTTTAGTCCTGGTTTAGCTCTGGATTTACTCCTGGATTTACTCCTGCTTTAGCCCTGGTTTAGCCCTGGTTCAGTCCTGGTTTAGCCCTGGTTTAGTCCTGGTTTAGCTCTGGATTTACTCCTGGATTTACTCCTGGTTTAGTCCTAGTTTAGTCCTGGTTTAGTCCTGATTCAGCCCTGGTTTAGACCTGGTTTAGTCCTGGTTTAGACCTGGTTTAGTCCTGGTTTAGTCCTGGTTTAGCCCTGGTTTAGCCTCGGTTTAGTCCTGGATTCAGTCCTGGATTCAGTCCTGGTTTAGTTCTGGTTTAGCCCTGGTTTAGCCCTGGTTTAGTCCTGGTTTAGTCCTGGTTTACTTCTTGTTTAGCCCTGGTTTAGTCCTGGTTTAGTCCTGGTTTAGCCCTGGTTTAGCCCTGGTTTAGCCCTGGTTTAGTCCTGGTTTAGCCCTGGTTTAGTCCTGGTTTAGCCCTGGTTTAGTCCTGGATTTACTCCTGGATTTACTCCTGGATTATTCCTGGTTTAGTCCTAGTTTAGTCCTGGTTTAGTCCTGATTCAGCCCTGGTTTAGTCCTGGTTTAGACCTGGTTTAGTCCTGGTTTAGCCCTGGTTTAGTCCTGGATTTACTCCTGGTTTAGTCCTGGTTTAGTCCTAGTTTAGTCCTGGTTTAGTCCTAGTTTAGTCCTGGTTTAGTCCTGATTCAGCCCTGGTTTAGACCTGGTTTAGTCCTGGTTTAGTCCTGGTTTAGCCCTGGTTTAGTCCTCGTTTAGTCCCTGGTTCAGTCCTGGTTTAGTCCCTGGTTCAGTCCTGGTTTAGTCCTGGTTCAGTCCTGGTTTAGTCCTGGTTTAGTCCTGTGATATTTCTGGCTCAGTTCAGTGGGTGAGAGTCATCAGTTACACAACAGTTAGTCATCAGTGCAACTTCCTCTTGTATCGGAGTGTGTCAGATGCCCTCCCAGTCGTGTTTGTTTTATTTCCAGATTCTCGACAAACACTGGATCTGGTCGCTATGGAAACAAATGTAAAACTCTGAGGAAAATATCATAACTTTTCCCCTTTTCACAACTTTTTCTGTCACGTTTTGTGTTTGGGTTTCACTTTTCACTCACCCTTTTACTCGCTCTCTCCCTCCCTCCCCTCCCTCTCTAACTCTGTTTCTCTCTCTCTCTGTCTGTCTCACTTTTTCTCTCTCTTCCCTCCCTTCCTTCCTTCCTTCCTTCCTTCCTCTCTCTCTATCTCTTTCTTCTCCCTCCCTCCTTCTCTCTCTCTCTCTCTCACCCCCCAATCCCTCATCGGCCCCCCTTGCTCACACACACTCTCTCTCTCTCTCTCTCTCTCTGTTGTTCACCCCCTGTCTTTCTCTCTTTCTTTCTCTCTCTTTCGCTTTTTCTCTCTTGCTCTATCTCACCCCCTGCTCCCCTGTCACCCCCTCTTTCTTTTTCCTCTCTCTTCCCTTTCTCTATGCCTCTCCTTCTTCTCACTCTTTTTCTCTCCCTCTTACTCAACCCCCTCCCCCTTGGCCTCTCTTCTCTTGCTCTCTCTGTCTGTCTTTCTTTCTCTTTTTTTCCTCTCCCCCTGTCACCCACTTTCACCCCCCACTCCTCCTTTGCTCTCTCTCCCTCCCTCCCTCCCTCTCCCTCCCTTCCTCTTCCCCAACTCACCTTTTTCCCTTCTCTCCCTCTTTCTTGATCCCTCTCTCTTTTTCCTCTCCCCCTTCTCTCTCTCCCTCTCTTTCACCTCCCCACTCCCCCTTCTCTCACTCTCTTTTCTCATCTCATAATTTCTGCCATCTCTCGCTCTCTCTCACTCCCTCTCTCCCTTTCCCTTTCTTCCTCGCTGTCTTTCCTCAGCTCTCTCTCTCTCTTTCTCCCCCTCTCTTCCCCCCCTCCCCCTCTCTCCCTCCCTCTCTCACTCCCTCTCTCCCTTTCCTTTTCTTCCTCACTGTCTTTCCTCATCTCTCTCTCACTCTGTTTCTCTCCTTTTCTCTCTCTTTCTCTGTCTCTTTCTCTCTCCCCCTTCTCCCTCTCGCTCTCTTTTCTCATCTTTCTCCCTTCTCTATCTCTCTCTCACCCCCTCTCCCTTTCTTCCTCACTGTCTTTCCTCATCTCTCCTTCTCCCTCTCTCTTTCTCCTTCTCCCTCTCTCCCTCCCCCCTTCCCTCTCAATCTCAGTCCCTCTCTTTCTTCCCTCTTTTCTCTTCTTATTCTCTCACTCTTCATCTTCCTCTCTCTTTGTTTCTCTTGCTCTCTCCCCTTCGCTCTCTCCCTCTCAATCCCTCCCTCCCTCTCTCTCTCTCTCTCTCACTCCCTCTCTCTTTCTTCTTTCTCTCCTTTTCTTTCTCCTTTTCTCTTCCCCCCTCTCTCCTTCTCACTCCCTCTCTTTCTTCTTTCTCTCCTTTTCTTTCTCCTTTTCTCTTCCCCCCTCTCTCCCTCTCACTCCGTCTCTTTCTTCTTTCTCCTTTTCTCTTCCCCCCTTCTCTCTCTCACTCCCTCTCTTTCTTCTTTCTCCTTTTCTCTTCCCCCCTCTCTCCCTCTCACTCCGTCTCTTTCTCTTTCTTCTTTCTCCTTTTCTCTTCCCCCCTTCTCTCTCTCACTCCCTCTCTATCTTTCTCTTTCTCTCCTTTTCTTTCTCTTTTCTCTTCACCCCTCTCTCCCTCTCACTCCCTCTCTTTCTCTTTCTTCTTTCTCTCCTTTTCTTTCTCCTTTTCTCTTCCCCCCTCTCTCCCTCTCACTCCCTCTCTTTCTTCTTTCTCTCCTTTTCTTTCTCCTTTTCTCTTCCCCCCTCTCTCCCTCTCTTTCTTCTTTCTCCTTTTCTCTTCCCCCTCTCTCCCTCTCACTCCCTCTCTTTCTTCTTTCTCTTTCTTCTTTCTCCTTTTCTCTTCCCCCCTCTCTCCCTCTCACTCCCTCTCTTTCTTTCTTCCTCTCCTTTTCTTTCTCCTTTTCTCTCCCCCCCTCTCTCCCTCTCACTCCCTCTTTCTCTTTCTCTCCTTTTCTTTCTCTTTTCTCTTCACCCCTCTCTGCCTCTCACTCCCTCTCTTTCTTCTTTCTCCTTTTCTCTTCCCCCCTCTCTCCCTCTCACTCCTTCTCTTTCTTCTTTCTCTCCTTTTCTTTCTCCTTTTCTCTTTCCCCCCTCTCTCCCTCCCTCTCTTTCTTCTTTCTCTCCTTTTCTTTCTCCTTTTCTCTTTCCCCCCTCTCACCCTCTCCCTCTCACTCCCTCTCTTTCTTCCTCGCCTTCTTTTCACATCTTTCTCTCACTCTTTCTTTGTCCCCCCCCTCTCTCTCTCCCCCCCTCCTTCTCCCTCTCCCCCCTCCCTCTCTGTTCTATTGTTATATAATCCTCTTCCTCTCGTCTGTTTCTTGTGAATGAGACACTGAACTTGAATGAGGGAGAGAGGAGAGGAGAGGAGAGGAGGGGGGAAGGAAGGAGAGGAGAGAGGATGAAGGAAGGAGAGGAGGAGAGGATGGAGGGAGGGAAGGAGAGGAGGAGGGGGGAGAGGGAAGGAGAGGAGGAGGGAGGGAGGGAGGGAAGGAGAGGAGGAGAGGGGGAGGGAGGGAGAGGAGAGGGAAGGAGAGGATGAAGGAAGGAGGGAGGAGAGAAGGAGGGAGGGAAGGAAGGAGAGGATGAAGGGAGGAGGGAGAAGGAAGAAGACGAGGAGAGGGGAGAGGGATGGAAGGAGAAGAGAGTGAAGGAGGGAAGGAGAGGAGGAGGGGGAGAGAGGAGGGGGGAGAGGGAAGGAGGAGGGGAGAGGGAAGGAGAGGAGGGAGGGAAGGAGAAGAGAGTGAAGGAGAGGAGGAGGAGGGGGGAGAGGGGAGGAGAGGAGGGAGGGAGATGAGGAGAGGATGGAGAGAGGGAGAGAAGGGAGGGGGGAGGGAGGGAGAGGAGGGAGGTAGGGAGAGGAGGAGAGGATGAAGGAGGAGACGGGAGGGAAGGAGAGGAGGAAAGAGAGGAGGAGGGGAGGGGGTAGGGAAGGACACAAAGATGGAAGGAGAGGAGGAAAGAGGAGGAGGGAAGGAGAGGATGGAGAGGGAAGGAGAGGAGGGAGGAGAGGAGGGTAGGAGATGAGGAGAGGAGAAGAGGAGGAGGGAGAAGGGAAGGAGACGAGGGGAGAAGGGAGGAGACAAGGAGAGAGTAGGGAAGGAGACGAGGAGAGAAGGTAGACGAAGAAGGAGAGAGAGGGTAGGAGACAAGGACGGAAGGAAGGAAGGAGACGAGAGAGGAAGGTAACAAGGAGAAGGTAGAGAAGGAAAGGGAACAAAGGAAGGGAAGGAAAGAAAAAGAGGAGGAGACGTGAGGTTGAGTGAGGAAAGAAAAGGTGGAGGAGGAGGGAGGAGGTGAGAAGGAACGTAATGAGGTGGAAGGAGGGAAGGAGAGGGGATACAGGAGAGAAAGAAAGAAAAAGAGGAGGGAAAAGAGGTAAGGGAGTGAAAGAAAGAAACAAGAATGAGGAGAAAGGAGAGGAGGAAGGACAAGAAGGGAGAAGGAAGGTAACGAGGAGGAAGGAATGAAAGGAAGAGAGACGAGGAGTGAGGGAAGGAAACGAGATGAGATGAGAGAGAGAGAAGGGGGAAAATGGGAAAGAGATGGAGGAAGGAGCGAAGGGGACAGAAAAGAAATAGGAGGGAGGAGAAGAGGAGGGAGAGAGAGCAATAAAGAGAAAGAATGGGAGAGAGATGGAGAAAGAAGAAGGGAGGAGACAAGGAGCGAGCGAACTGAGGAGATGAGAGAGGAGAAACAAGGAGAAAAGAAACAAAGATGGAAATAACGAAGAGGATTTAAAGAAAGAAAGAAACGAGAAGGGACTTAAGAAGAGAAGGAGGGAGGGGAGACGAAGGGAGAAGAGCGATACGGGAGGCGAGGAGGGGAGTTGACGAGGACGAAGGAGACAAGAAGGCAGGAAGGAGGGAGAGCAGAGCGTGACGTCAGACTCTGGATCAGGAGGAGCAGATCGTGTTCACAGGAATCCCGCTCGACACGAACCGCTCTGTTCTGTAAAATGTGCGCTTTCAAACGCGTCGTGTTGCGGTTCCTTCACTCGGAGGCGTTTTTAGCTTCATTTCTGCTCGTTGTCATAGTAATCCTGCTCTACATGCTGGTTTTGTCTGAGCCTCACAAAATACTCAGTTTCAGTTTTCTGCAGATTGTTGCATCGCCGGTGAGAATCGCAGTTTTTATGTCCATAAATCATCACGGCGCTCGTTGTCTGCTCCGATCGTGTTCACAACAAACGCCTGGCTCTGTTAGCAAAGCAGTCACGTTGCCTAATCGCTTAGTTTATGTCTTATTTATTTATTTTGATTGCAGTATGATACGTTTAGCTTTTGAAAAAACAGTTTAATGTAAAGTCTGTGTGGTCCGGCGCGTCCAGTACATTTTTGCATCCGACGCCCTGGACACTCTAGACCTGTGGTTCCCAAAGTGGGGGTCGCGAGATGATTTCAAGATTTCTTTTTAGTTAATATGACATTGTATTTGCTCTATATTTAAATTAAAAACTTTATATTTTGGTGAAATAGGGTCCAGTAAAACAATAAACTATTCAAATAACCAATAATAAACCTGATTTAGCATTCTGTGACACTTAAAATTATTGCTACTTTTCATTTCGCTTTGGGGGTCTCGAGTCGATTGCATGGCTAACTTGGGAGTCCTGGGTAGAAAAGTTTGAGAACCCCTGCTCTGGACCAGTGGTTCTTAAATTAGGGGTGATTTCCATGGGTCCCCAGATGATGGGAAAAATGTATACATAAGTCTTAAACAAGGCTTGACCCCCTTCAAATGCTGTGGTGAATGTAGCTTCCTATTTGTCGGCCCATTTTCTAGGTCTATATTCTCAAAATAAAATCAAACATTAGATTTAAGGCTAATTTATCACTTTGCGTGTCGCCTATTTTTTGTGTTTGGGGGTCGTGAATGTGAACTATTGTTATTTTGGGGTCGCGACTGAAAAAGTTTAGGAACCACTGCTCTGGACGAACAACCAAAGCATCCAGGGCGTCCAGAGTTGATCAGAGCTGAACTTTCGGCGGCCGACACAGCGACGTACTTTTGTGTCACCCGGACAAAAGGACCAAAACAAACACCGCACCATCGCCGTGGACGACCATTATCCGGCCGGAGCTGCACAACCCGGCGTTACCGGTTCACTAGCAAGGACCACAACCTCAAGCTTGGATGCAGAAGTTTATTGGCGAACAAGAACAACGATAAAATGCACGAGTCGATGATAAATGCAGTTTTGGGGCTTCTAGCGATGAGGGCAGCAGGCTCCCGGGCCTCGATACCCCCCGACTAAAGGATAAGACAGAATAATACGAAGAGGGTGGGAGGGAGGGGCACGAAATAACGAACACTGGTGTGTTACCGGGAAGCTTAAATAGAGTAGTCACCGGAGGGGCGTGGATGAGGTGTGCTCCTGCTCCCGCACTTCAGATAACAGACTTATCTCCATCTTTCCACGCTCAACCGGGTCTGCGTCGCACCAAAAGAACAACCACTCTGGAAACACAACAACTCCTCGACTGAGCGTGTGCACTGGACGCTCGTCTGCCGTGAGTTTATTCTTCAGCGTCTGCTCTCGAATGCACAGGCGTCCAACTAGGAGCGTCCGGCGCGATTTTGACGCCGCGATCTGAACAGATGGTAAGAGAAAACTGCAAGCCTCTGGTCGGGTTTAAGATCTGTGCTTCAAAAAGTTTCATTTGGTCTTCTTTGATTTTATATCGATTTTATTTCTTCTAACTAGGGCTGTAGTCGACTAAAGGAATTCTTGATCGACTAAAGACCCGCCCTATCGACCGATTAGTCGACTAAAAGGGGCGTGCCAAAATATTTCAAAACTATCAAGTAGGCCAGAAAAAGGCACAATCAAACCAAAACCCACACAAAATTGCAATTAGCAAATCACAAAGGCTACAATTTTTGAAGTGCAATAATTTGTTCCACAAACAACAACATTTCTAACTTTGATTTCAATAAAAACTGCTCACACTGTAGTTTGGATTTGTACAAACATGTTCTGAAACAAGCCACAAAAGCGCGACCAAAAGCGACAAAAACAAAGGCGCAACTAAAATGAACAAAGATGTGACTAAAAGTGACAAAACCGAGTTTAAATATGACGAACACAACTAAACCGTGACAAAACCACAACAATAAAAAAAATTGTGCTTAAAATGTGAATTTGAAAAGAATCCTATTATTAAAACATAAATATTAAACCTAATCGCGGTCGCACTGGTCAGAAAATTAGATTTTTTTTCCTAAATCGTGCAGCTCTATTAAAGGCAATAGAAAAAATAATAATAATAATAATTGAAATCATGATCTGGCCCCAAGAAAATCATGATAATAATGTTTAGCCATATCGCCTAGCCTTATTTAAATTAAATTAAAACCACACAAATGTATAATACGTCCACTTTAACTCCTCTTTGCAGTGAACAGCTCCCAAACACACAAGTTAAAGTGCCCATGACAGGTCAGGCTACTCATTTAACCAAAATGTAGTTCAGATAGCAATTTTTAGCTTTTTAAAAATTTACTTCCTGGTTGTAAATGATGACATCACGCTAGGAAATTACCGCAGCAACAACACTGTAAACCGGGCCAAAACTCATCTAATGTCATGTTTTTTTGATTTGACAAATAAAAATACATGTTAACACCTTTTATTTTGTTGAATTAATGTTTAAATGATCAAAGAAGTAGTTTATTTTGTGTAAATAATGCGTAACCTTTGTCTCCCCAGTGTGATGTCATCAGTTTGTTTACTTCCTGTATTTTTCAACTTGTTTATCATCTTTTCTCCACAAACAGCGACCTGATTGGTGTAAAACTATAATTTCTATTTACAACAAGTATTAATACACTAAATAAAGTCAAAATTAGAAAATCATAGAAACCTGTCATACGCACTTTAACTTTATTTTTGTAAATCCTTCTTTTTACGACGGCAGAAGTTAAACGTTCCTCTCCAATTCAGACACGGACCACAGACTCATCGACGGGACCGAGATCTGGGTCAGTCCAAGTCCAGGCCCGGGACAGCGCAGGGCCAATCAGAACAAAGAACACACACGGCGACCAATCAGGGAAGCAGGCCAGAAACAGGAAGTGCGTTAGTGAGTTTTATTGATCAGAGAGAAAATGTAAACGACAACGACAGAGAAGGCTTTTATTGGTCGATGTGTCAGCGATTGTTTTTACTATTAGTCAAACAGTTATTTCTATTTCACATTGAGACGTAAAAATACTTTATCATCCAAATAAAGGCTAAAATATGTCGACTGAAAGCTTCTAGATCAGGGTTATTCAACTTAAGGCCCAGGGGCCAAATCAGGTCCTCCAAGGGACATGATCCGGCCCTTAACACATCTTCAAGAAATATAGAAAATGTTTTATTTCTTGTTAATAGTTTAGGCCTGGTTGAGACCTGGTTTGGACCTAGTTTAGTTCTGGTTTCGTCCTAATTTAGACCTGGTTTAGTCCTGGTTCAGTTCTGGTTTAGACCTAGTTCAGTTCTGGTTTAGTCCTGGTTTAGTCCTGGTTTAGTCCTGGCTTAGTCTTGTTTTAGTCCTGGTTCAGTCCTGGTTTAGTTCTGATTTAGACCCGGTTTGGTCCTGGTTTAGTTCTGGTTTAGTCCTGGTTTAGTCCTCGTTTAGACCTAGTTCAGTTCTGGTTTAGTCCTGGTTTAGACCTAGTTCAGTTCTGGTTTAGTCCTGGTTTAGTCCTGGTTTAGTCCTGGCTTAGTCTTGTTTTAGTCCTGGTTCAGTCCTGGTTTAGTTCTGATTTAGACCCGGTTTGGTCCTGGTTTAGTTCTGGTTTAGTCCTGGTTTAGTTCTGATTAAGTCCTGGTTTAGTCCTGGTTGACATTTTGTTTTAATAACGCTCGCATCTTTCTTTCTTTTTTATGTGTTTTGTCTCGGAACAGTCCAAATAACGATTATAATTATATTATAATTAATATATTAAAAAGATTATGATTATTTTCAATTTAATTAATTTGTAGATTAATTGTTGCAGCCTTAATTAGAACTCAACACTTTACTTTTGCATGAAAATTTTCTATTAAAATGAAATGTTGTGGCTTTAACGTGCTGTTCCACCTCATGACATCACCAGGTAGTAATTTAGACGTTTTCCTTTGGATTTTTAAAGCGCATTCACCTTCATCAGACTTTTTCTTTCCTAAATATTCCTTTTTTCTGGTTTTCATCCTCCACAGTCATCTGCAGCAGAGCAAAGTGTGCAAGCGTCATCCTGGCCTAGTCTACGGCGCCATCTGGTGGACAACAACAGACATTAAATTAAAAAATCCACTGTTCAAGCTGGTTAGGGTTTTAAAAAATTCACTAAAAATTGTGACTAATCGACACAAAAAAGTAGAAATTGTATTGATAGTCGTTATCTGAACTCTACAAACTCTATTATTCAATTATAATGTCAAAAAAAGAATAAACTATTTCAGATTTTCATCAATAATACACTTTATTTGTTAATATTCTCCGCCTTCAGTCACCATTTAAGCTTTATTTGTTTGATAATGTATTTAAAAATTCAATGTACAACAGAAATAATCGTATTACATTTGACTAAAAGTAAAATTAATATTTCATTATAACAAAAAAGAGTGGATTTGATTTTAAAAATGCACTAATCTTTTCACAGCGCTTTTCCAGATGCTCAAAGTATTACCATTTTGTGCCTTATTTGTTTATTTCAAAAGCGATAATGTCATTTTGTGAAATATTCTAGCACCAAATTTACGGTTTTAAATCATATTACACAGTACACATTATACATTATTTATAACATTTATGATTGTGAATAAAAGGTAATAATCCCTGGTGAAATTATGAAATTTGAAAGAACAATATATGGTTAAAGAAAACATCACGATTAGAGCTGCAACAAGTTAATCAATTAATACACAATACACAACTAATTGATTATAGAAATGGTTGTCAACTAATTAAATAATTGAGTAATCGTTAACTGGTCTAAACACAGAGTCTAAAACATTCTGAGCTGAAATAAGAGGTTTTTTGACTCAGACAGAGCAAGAATGACACAGAAAACACACAGGAAACTTGTAAATTGTGTGTTTTTGATTAAATCTTTGTTCGTCTTTGTGGGGAAGCTGCCCGGAGCCATCGAAGTAGGAGGCAACCGTGCACAAAGACTTGTACCAGACAAGATTTATTAAATAATAAGACTTTGGAGGAAGAGGAAGAGGAAGAAGAGGAAGAAGAGGAAGAGGAAGAAGAAGAATTTATAGAGCGCTTTTCCACCTAATAGGCGCTTATAGGGTCCAAAATGACGCACAACTATTGAAATAAACCGCATCAAACCTGGTATAACATGGTGTAACACTTAAAGTTATTATCACTAATGTTGTTTTCGTTTCACGTTGGGGTCCAGAGTCTGTTACAAGTTGTTTTTGGAGGGTTCCGAACCCAAGTTTGAGAAACATTGAATTAAGGTGCCTTAGTACTTACTGATGACGATGTGCATTTGTAGACATTAAAGTATCTCCGCTGCGTGAGGTCAGGGGGGAGGGGGGTCGGTCGGGGGGAGACGGTCGGGGGGAGACGAAGCTGGTGGAGGTTGGACTCGTCTCTGAGCGAAGGACACGGCTGAACCTGCAGCTTCAGAGCAGATTTTACAGTTTGCTGCTGTGAAAAAACAAGAATGTCCCTCTGACTCACGAGATCAAGGCATACGAAAGGGGGAGAAAGGGGGAGGGAGAGAAGGGGGAGAGGGGGGTGAAAGGAGCAAGAGAGGGAGAGGGAGGAGAAAGATAGAGGGGGGAGAGAGACAGAGAGAGGGGGGAGAGAGAGAGAGAGAAGGGGGAGAGGGGGGCGAGAGAGGGAGAAAAAGAGAGGGCCGAGAGAGGGAGAGAGAGAGAGAAGGGGGAGAGAGCGGGAGAGGAGAGAGAGAGAAGGGGGAGAGGGGGGTGAAAGGAGAAGGAGAGGGGCAAGAGAGGGAGAGGGTGGAGAGAGAGAGAGATGAGGAGAGTGAGAGAGAGAGGGGGGCTGAGAGAGAGAGAGAAGGGGAAGAGGGAGGGCGAGAGAGGGAGAAAGAGAGAGAGAGAGAGAGAGAGAGAAGGGGGAGAGAAGGGGGGAGAAAGAAAGGGAGGGGGCGACAGGAGAGAGAGGGGGAGAAAGGGAGGAGAAAGAGATGGGGAGAGGGGGAGAAAGAGGAGAGATGGAAGCACAGAGAGAGAGAGAGAGACAGAGAAAAGGGGGAGAGAGAGGGAGAAAGAGAGTGGGGGGGTGACAGAGGAGAGAGGGAGGGAGGAGAAAGAAAGAGACAAGGAGAGAGAGAGGGGGGGAATGAGACAGAGAGGGGGGAGACAGGGGCGGTGAGAGGGTGGAGAAAGAGAGAGGGGGGGAGAGAGACAGAGAGAAGGGGGAGAGAGGGGCTGAAAGAGGGAGGGAGAGACAGCGAGAGGAGCAGAGGGGGAGGTAAAGGGACAGGGAGGGAGGGAGGGAGGGTGAGACAGAGAGACAGTGGGGGAGAGAGAGGTCAGTTGGTTCAGCATCATGGACTTCAACGTAACTTTACTCCTTTAACTTCGTCTCGTAATGACTTTAATAATAATAAAACAGACTTTTCAAATTAAAAAATATGAAAACTATAAATAACACAAACAAACTAAACCCAAGTGAAAATAAACATTTATCATTCAGGATTCTCTCATAAAGACGGCAGATTAAAGGGGCAGCCTCAAAGTAAATAAGGAAATACAATTATATTCCATTAATGCTCAACAACAGGAGCAGAGCCGTGTTTGAGCCTTTATATCAGACACACGTTTTTGAATTTAATAAGATCGTCGCTGCTCAAAAACTTGTATTTCTGCAGAATATGGCTGTGATGGCCAGTGGCGGACATAAGAATTTGGGGGCTCAAAGCAAAATTAAGTACAGGCCCCTCCTCATCAAATGTGTTTTTCTCTAACTTAGAAAACTTGAAAAAGCTTTTGGTTTTTTTGATGTTTTTATTTGATTAATATTTTTTAATTCTCATGAATGTGTAGTTGAAATGTTCTAAACATCAAACTGTTTGGAGGTCCTTCTCCAAAAGAATATCTAAGAAATCGGACCATATTACCCTTTTGTTGGTGCATTTTAGCATTTAATACATGGCTCTCATTTGTAATTTTGTTATGTAATTCTCCTTATTCTGCCCCGCCCACTTTTGCCGTTTTTTGCACTTTTGTTGTAAACGCACTTCCGTTTGACGAGAACTCCGTTAAAGCTAATGACGAACGAGTGAAAAATCTGACGCTAAAATGTTACATAAAGTAGATTGATTTGTGTAAAATGTTTAATGAACACGAGCAACAACAAGTCAACAACGCAACGATTTCCTAAAAACGTCTTTTTAGTCGAGTAGAACTTATTTTCTCTTGAGCTCGTCTGCTCCGTGTGAACTACAACGGAAACAAGACGACGGCGCGTACGACAACTTCAGGAATAAGATGAAATATAGCCGCAAGCAGCAATGATCGGCCCTCGCCCGCGCCACGCCGCCTCCCCGCAACGCCAGAGGGGGGCGCTTACGCGCCCCAATTTCCCTCCTCATAAAATACCTGCTGCCGAATCCGTGGCGCTACCGCGCCTCCTACTGCTCATATTTAACTGAAAATGTGTAAAAATTGGTCAAAGTTTGCGGCTGCGCCGCACAAAGACTGTACTACTTATCCATAAAATGTGGATAACTTTTGGTGCCCCACTCCTCAGGATGATTGTCACCAAGTTTCAGCTTACGCCCGAGGAGGAGTGCGTTAAAGTACGAAGTTTAATTTGAGCGATTTTGATATTTTCCCATAGGAATAACATGGGTTTTTTCTGTCTATTCAAAAATGTTGCCGACATTTGGGGCTTCGCCACACGGAGACCGTAATACTTATCCCAACAATTTGGATAACTTTGAGTGCCCCACTCCTCAGGAAGATGCTCACCAAATTTCAGGTTGGTCGGGCTTACGCCCGAGGAGGAGTTCGTTAAAATGCGTAGTAGAAAAATATGCAAATTTGAGACATTTTTCTATTTTCCCATAGGAATAACATGGGATGGTTTGGTCATTGGTACGGCTTCGCCGTACAAAATATGACATGGGTCTAATTGGCTTTTTTGATCGGTAGGCCAAAATGGAATTTAGTGCAAAATTTCAAAAAATTCTAAAAAACTAAATTTTTTGCTCCCCATATAAAAGTTTGCTTTAATCTGTAGGGGGCGCTAACGCGCGGAATTTAATTCTTTCACCTCTAGTAGGTTTCAGGCAGGGAGTTTAACAACTGATTCAAATTTGCTGCAATTCGGACTTTATATGTGGAAATGGGAGCAAAATTAAAAATTTGAAAATTTCAGGAATTCAGGGCAAATTTTGCGGCTTCGCCGCACAGAGACCGTAAAACGTAGGTTCCTGATTTGGATAACTTTTAATGCCACACTCCTCAACTTCATTTTCACCAAATTTCAGCTCGTTCGGGCAAACGCCCTAGGAGGAGTTCGTAAAAGTACGAAGTTTAAAAAAAACGCTGAATCAGGTTTAGCGAATTTTGATCCAATATGGCCGACAATTGGTTGGGCGGACGGCGTTGCCGTAATTATATTTTTTGCTTCTCTTGTCACTATCTACCTCTCTGCCAAATTTTATGATTCTACGATTTAAAAAAAATTGGGCACTTTCCTATCCCGTAATGCATTTTTTGTACACTTGGGGGCGCTGACGCGCCATATTTTTGAATTTCTGAAATCGGAAATAGCCAGAATGTAGAGAGGCACGATTTTTAGAGGTGTGCAAATTTTCCTGAGACTTCGTCAATGTTCACTGGGTGAAAAATAGGGGGGTTGGTTAGGGTAAGAAGAAGAAGAATAATATTCCGATGCGAAAACAATGTTTCCCCTTTTTTTAATTTCGCAAACTATACATTTTCGGAAAGCGCGCGCGCGCTTTCCTACGTTTTGGTATGGGTCCCTGGTCACTGGCAGACAGTTTCGAGATTTTTGAGTGGGCTCCGCCCACTTTCTGTTATTGGCCCTATTTACAATAGTAATGTTCAATTTTTATATCATTGTTATATGCACGGAACGTGCAGGAGTTGGGGAATGCGCTAGTGAGTGTTTGGAAGCGGGCGAGCGCTACGCTGATGTATGTCAAAAGACTGCAAGATTTTTTCGCAGTGCCGTGCTTCGCACGGCACTATGAAACTAATAGGCCTCTCGCCAGCTTGTGGCGCTCGGGCCTAATAACTTATTTGTCGAGTCTCTTGAATTGTTCTTTAAAAAAGCTTTTGGTTTTTTGTTGTTTTTATTTGATTGATATTTTTAATTCTCATGAATGTGTAGTTGAAATGTTCTAAACATCTTCAAACGGTTTGGAGGTCCTTCTCCAAAAGAATATCTAAGAAACCGGACCATATTATCTTTTTGTCGGTGCATTTTAGCATGTAATACATAGCACTCAATTGTTTCAATTTGTTATGTTATTCACCTTATTATACTTTTGCCGTTTTTTGCGGTTTTGTTGTAAACGCACTTCCGTTTGACGAGAACTCCGTTAAAGCGAAAGACGAACGAGGGAAAAGTCTCGCCGCTAAAATGTTACATAAAGTAGATTGATTTGTGTAAAATGTTTAATGAACACGAGCAACAACAAGTCACAACGCAACGATTTCCTGAAAACGTCTTTTTAGTCGAGTAGAACTTATTTTCTGTTGAGCTCGTCTGCTCCGTGTGAACTAATACAACAGAAACAAGACGGCGGCGCATACAGCAACTTCCAGAATAAGGTGAAGAGCTTCATATGTAACATTTAATAATCTCAGACTGTTTTGTTGGTCTTTTTTTGTTCAAAGGAGCGCTACTTTAATGTCACATTGAGAGAAAAGTTTCCTTGCATTTATGATGATCCGGAGGCATCTTATTAGGGGCCCTTTCCAGTTGGGGGCCCCAGGCAATTGGCCTGTTGCCTAATGCAGTGTTTTTCAACCTTTTCTTGCGGCACACTTTTTTGGTTGAAAAGATACCACGGCATACCACCTACTAATCCATACCAAACCAGACCTTTTAATTAAAAAATGTGGTGTAGTATGGCAAATCATGATTGTGCCACTGTCTGGTTCTTTAAATTTGACATTTGCAACTGTTTTGTTTTCTTCTTCGGTTCAGGACTCTCCAAAAATGTTAAAAATAAATCCATCTGTGAATCCAAATAATATTTTTTCGAGGCACACCCATCAGTACCTCAAGGCACACTGGTTGAAAATCAAGGGCCTAATGGTAAGTCCGCCACTGGTAACATCTGTGTTTTGGTGCAGTGTTTTAGAGCGAGTTTATAATCGTGTGGGTTTTATTGTTGTGGACGATGAACTGATGATACGACGATCATATGAGACGGGATCAGGGTTAAGAAGTGTGACTTTGCAGCTGCCGTTGACAAAGAGTCTGATGACAAAATTTTATTGTGCGCGAATGTTCGACAAAATGGTTGCGGAACCAAAAAGGCAGCCGCACTTTCCCAACAATAACAACAGTATTTAAAGTAGGGCTGGGAAATACGGTGATAAAAATCGAATCGTGAGCTGGTCCCTGTGACAATCTGCTATTTTTATGAAATTGATGTATCGTGATTGACTGTCTGTGTCTTTAATGCAGCTGTCTGTTCAAACACACTCTTTCTCCTGTTGTTTAGCCTCTGAAGCCTCTGAGCAGATGACTTTATTTACCTCTTAAAGGCCAGAGCTGCACAATTAAACCAAATCGCAATTTTAATGGATGCAATTAGCAAATCACAAAGACTGCAATTTTTTAAGTGCAATAATTTCCTCCACAAACAGAATAAAAACGGCTAACATTAGTTTGGATTTGTACAAACATGTTCTGAAGTGAGCGACAAAGTGATTAAAATGCGATCAAAAGTGACAAAGATGCATTTGAATGTGACAAACACAACTGAAGGTGACAAAAACGCGACTAAAAGTGACAAAATTGGGTGTAAAATTTGAATTTTAATGTGATACAGAATCCTATTATTAAAACATAAATCTAGATCTTTTTCTGAAATTGTGCAGCTCTATTAAAGTCAATAGACAAATACAAAGTGAACATGAATCGTGATAAAATCGAAATCATGATTTGGCTTCAAGAAAATCGGGATAATCATTTTTTGCCGTATCGCCCAGCCCTGATTTAAAGTAGAACTAAATAACTTCAACGACAGAGCTCCCCCTGCAGGTCTTTTGTGAAAATACACTGTCAGTAAAATATGACAAATGCTTTTTTTCCCCCCTTGCCTTTGATTTAAATAAGAAAGTACAATCACACACAAAACGTTTCATGTCGCCAGTGTTTCTCAGGAGAGTTGTCTTTGGGTCGGCGTCAGGAAAGTTGCAGCTGGTTTTCCGCTCAGAGACAGCAGGGGGCGACAATGGGGGCTTCAAACGTCCGAAAAAATACATTTACAACCACCACACGGACTTATGAAGACTTTAATAAGGTTTTACTTTAAGACTGTAGTTCACTCGTACTTTTGTCATTGCTGTTCACATGTTTTTCTCCTGTGTCAGACACTGCGGCGGCTAGATGAACTGCTACTCATCTGCCTGGAGGTACTTTCTCTACATTAGATGAACTGTTCCTCGTCTGCCTGGAGGAACTCTCTCTACACTAGATGAACTGTTCCTCATATGCCTGGAGGAACTCTGTCCACACTAGATGAACTGTTCCTCGTCTGCCTGGAGGAACTCTCTCTACACTAGATGAACTGTTCCTCATGTGCCTGGAGGAACTCTCTACACTAGATGAACTGTTCCTCATGTGCCTGGAGGAACTCTGTCCACACTAGATGAAACCCCCTTGTCTGCCTGGAGGAACTCTATCTACACTAGATGAACTGCTCCTCATCTGCCTGGAGGAACTCTCTCTACAGTAGAGGAACTGATCCTCATCTGCCTGGAGGAACTCTCTCTACACTAGATGAGCTGTTCCTCATCTGCCTGGAGGAACTCTGTCTACACTAGATGAATTGCTCATCATCTGCCTGGAGGAACTCTCATCTGCCTGAAGGAACTCTCTCTACACTAAATGAGCTGTTCCTCATCTGCTTGGAGGAACTCTGTCTACACTAGATGAGCTGTTCCTCGTCTGCCAGGAGGAATTCTCTCTACATTAGATGAACTGCTCCTCATCTGCCTGGAGGAACTCTCATCTGCCTGGAGGAATTCTCTCTACATTAGATGAACTGCTCCTCATCTGCCTGGAGGAACTCTCATCTGCCTGGAGGAATTCTCTCTACATGAGATGAACTGTTCTTCATCTCCCTGGAGGAACTCTCTCTACACTAGAGGAACTGTTCCTCGTGTGCCTGGAGGAACTCTCTCTACATTAGATGAACTGCCACAAAAATAAACTGATTTTAATTAAACGTTTGTGCGCAAAACATAAAAAGACTTGACGTTTGGGAACAATCAGGTGCTCAAATTATTTCATAACTTCAGACGTCAGAACTACAGACCTGGTCCAGGGATTCGGGACTTTTTGGGGAAGATGATGAGAAGATGACCATGAAGAAGGAGCTCGTACGTCACAATGTCTCGAGGTGGAAAGAGTGACCTTGAATTCCCTTAATCGTTATTGATTTTATGATTATTTTATTTTTTTTAAGAACGTGGAATCGTCCCATCGGTATTTTGAGTTTTTCAGAAGGAGATGGGCCAAACATCACGGATTAGACATCAAAACCAAACAGAAACTACAACGCGATCAAAGGACTGGGCCAGGATCCTGGTCTTGGTCTTGATCGAGGTCTGGTCTTGTCAGTTCTCGGCGTTAATCCTGGTCTATTCAGGTCTCGGTCTCATGTGAGGACCGTATTGTTGTGGGTCATGAGGTTTCACGGTAAATTAAAGCAAACACATCGATTCTCCTCCGTCAGCAGCTCCCCATGTGCTGCTCTTACATCCACTCGAGACCTCAACCATAAACCAGGACTGGAGCAGGAACCTGTGCTTAACGAAAGTAAAGGAAAAAGAGTAAAAAGAAAAGGATTGGACCAGGAATAAAACAACCAAAGACCCAAACAAGACCGTCACCAAACCTGGACCAGGACTAGAACTGGGCCGAACCAAGACTAGACCAGGACTAAACATCACTAAACCTGTGCTTAACAAAAGTAAAACACGGTAAGAGAAAAGGATTGGACCAGGAATAAAATGACCAAAGACCCAAACAAGACCATCACTAAACCTGGATCAGGACTGGAGCAGGACTAGAACTGGGCCGAACCAAGACCAGACCAGGACTAAACATCACTAAACCTGTGCTTAACGAAAGTAAAGGAAAAAGAGTATAAAGAAAAGGATTAGACTTGGAATAAAATAACCAAAGACCCAAACAAGACCGTCACTAAACCTGGATCAGGACTAGGAATTTGCTGAACCCGGACTGGACCAGGACTAAACATCACTAAACCTGTGCTTGATTAAAGTAAAGGAAACAAGAGTAAAAAGAAAAGGATTTGACCTGGAATAAAATAACCAAAGACCCAAACAAGACCGTCACTAAACTTGGATCGGGACTAGAAATGGGCCGAACCAAGACCAGACCAGAACTAGACCTGAACAGGACCAAACGGACAAAACTATCCCTAAACCAGGGCTTAACAAACATAAAACCTGAAGTAGAACAGGATACACCAAGAGAAATTTAAGGTACAAACAACTACACTAAATACATAACCAAGGGCTGAACTGGGCTGAACCAGGACTCGACCAGATCTAGACCTAGACCTGAACTATAGGAATAAACCTGGACAAAATTATCCCTAAACCAGGACTGAACAAATGTAAAAGTAGAGCTTAAACCAGAATAGACCAGGAGTAAAGTAAGGTTTAACAGTGTACCATTACATAAATAAAACTCAGGTAAAAACCAGGTCTGGATCAGATCTAGACCAGGATTTAGTCTGGATTAAACTCGGTCCTGTACCATCGAGATCAAAGCAAGAAGCAAAACCCAAAAACCTACAAACTCAACCATGTCAAACCCAAGCTAAAACAGAAATAAACCAGAATTAAACGAGTTCTAAACCAGATCTGACCAAACTGAACCAGGACGTCCTGATCCCTGCAGGTTCAGACAAAGTTCGTCTGAAGAATTTGCTGACCTCGGGGTCGCACAGTGTCTCGTCCTAAAACAATCACAATTATCCCATTAGTTCAGTTGGTCGCGGTCATTCCACACATTTGAGTCACAGAATTTGTGTCAGTCATGCTATCGTTCAAAATCTTCACTATAACTTCATTATTTAAAGTCCATATGACAAGTTAGAACAGGCTTTCTCAAAGGGTGCCGTGGTATGAGGGCAGGGGTGCCGCGAAAGTTCGATGGGTTTTTTCAATGAAGAGGAATTAATATTGAACTTATTCTGCCCCGCCCACTTTTGCCATTTTTTGCACTTTTGTTGTAAACGCACTTCCGTTTGACGAGAACTCCGTTAAAGCTAATGACGAACGAGGGAAAAGTCTCACCGCTAAAATGTTACATAAAGTAGATTGATTTGTGTAAAATGTTTAATGAACACGAGCAACAACAAGTCAACAACGATTTCCTGAGGCCTGAAAACGTCTTTTTACTCCATGTAGAACTTTTTTTCTGTTGAGCTCGTCTGCAAACTACAACGGAAACAAGACGGCGGCGCGTACGGCAACTTCAGGAATAAGGTGAATAGGCAACTACTGATTCAGGAAATAATTGTTGCTAAGACCTTCGGTAGAATGCTATTTATGTGGTTTTTGACAGAAAACAATCGCAATTCATGCAACAATTTCTTTAAAAGTGCATTTATACAGAGGGGGCGTGGTGTTGCAGCGGACAGCTTTCTCTCGCTTTCTCTACAGAGATGCGCGAGGGCGAAGATTGAGAAAGAACTTACATCAGAGGAGATTGAAACGTTTTTGACACTTTTTATTTCATGTAAAATGGCCCAGGAATCACGGAGAAACGTCCCACTGTAGTTTTAACCCAAGAGCAATAACCATAACTATTGTCTAATTTATACGGATTTTGGCCCTTGTTTTCAAAATGGTTGCTATGGTAACTGTTGTGGAATCACCTCTAACTATGTCAAATTTGCTGTCCATGTTCAGCCAGGAACCGACATTATAAACTGGGGGACAAACAGGAAAAACGCACAGTAAAATCTTGAATATAATCATCTTTACTTCATTTTAGTGAATTGTGACGTCTGACCTGTCATATAGACCAGTGGTTCCCAACCTTTTTTGTCTCACGTACCCCCTAAGCGTTGACTTAGAGTACCCCTTAACTTAGTTTTGGACAAATAAATAGGTTTACTAGTCGGATATAGTAAATTGTTACTATTATATTTATTGTTTTATATTTATATATATTATGGTCCAAGAGCCTCCAAAAAGATGCAAAATTAATACACTTACATTCAGATAAAAGTAAATTTCATCTTCATTTAAAACCTAAAACCATTCCAAGTGCCCCCTGGTAATTCCTCACCTACCCCTTGGAGTCCCCGTACCCCAGGTTGGGAAACACTGATATAGACTATAAACGTTTATTTTTCGTCATATCCTTACAAATTGCCCTTTCACATCTTTTTCCAGTCGAGATCCATTCCCACAGATCTGGAGGCGCTGATTCTCGTCTGTCCGTGTCCCGGATTGATTAGTGGCCGTGTGAGGTACTGCAGCCTCTTGGGCCCAGCCTTTTTCTATCATTGCACGTTATAATTGCAGACAGTACTGAATTATTATCGGTATTTAAATAAAATAGAAGAAAATGCTCTTTTCTACCGTTTCTAAAATCACCGGAATTACCATTTTTATATGAAGTGACGTCACAGTAAACATGTGCGAGTCACGTGAACGAGCGTCGGACGATACAAACAGAAGCACGTGGAAAAGGCTCGACTAGAGACACCTGTAAGTTGTATTTTATTTCATTTCAGACGCTTCACGTGTGTCTAACATGAAGAACACAATTACAATCACACAAGCTAACGTTAACACAAAAACTTGCAGCTGCTGGTCGTTCACGTCGCTCAAAGCATCATGGGGGATTGTGGTCACGTGGCACCCTAAAGCAAAGATGGCCGCCTCCGTATCAGGAAGTAAATGTGGAAGTAAGAAATTTTTTTGGGGTCATGCACCAATGAGCACACGCCACAGGGAGGAACAGGGCGCCATGTTGGGTTCATCTCCCAGGTTAATTATAATTCTATGGGCGCACGTTGCAGATCTGGTTCAGTGTGTTCAGCATGTGGTTCTGTAAATGACACAGACGGTTCTCCACAGTCTATTTCTCTGACGTTGTTTGAAGCCGTCACGATTCAAATGAGGCGCGTGATTTCACGGACGACAATGGTGTGACGCAGCTGCGCTTTTTACTACAGGCCGGAGAAGAACTGAACCGAGACGAAAACGGGAATAAACCAGGACTAAAGTAAGATTAACGGTCAAAAGTGTGAATGAAAAGTACAACAAACGCAAATGTATAAATCATTTAATGTTGTCACTATTAGAGATGTCATGATATATAATTTTAGAGTGACGATTATTGTGAAAAGAAACACGATTTTACGTTTATTTGCAATTATCAGTGTAATGAAAAGAAACTAAGCCTTTAAAATATTTTATTAACACTTCAGCTTGAAAATATTCCACATTTAATTTAATTTTGGATATTGTTATAACAAAACAGACACTTTTAATTGATAGATTTGTATAATTGTTCCCTTTTAAGTAATTATTATATAAAACCATTCATTTTTATCATTATGAAGTTCAATATTAAAATGCTGACACTGTGACCAGAGAACGACAGAAGTCATAAACGTGTGTATCTTCTTGACTGAACAAAAGTCCTCAGATATATATATTTATATTTCTGTCTCGTGCGCCTCACGTGCCTCGGGTCACGCTGGCTTTGTTTATCCAGCTGTTCTTCTGGAGCCGCACGCTAAACTTTAACTTTCGGATCACAGTTTGCATCACTTGCGCGTTTATAGCACGTTGTTCTTTTGCCTCGTGATGCATTCTGGGCCACTTTATTTGAGATTTGGACACTTCTTTTACTCTTATTTGGGCAAACTGTGATTGTCCTGAAGACACTGGATCATGTTAGATGTGTTAGCGCCTTTAGTTGCAACCTTTAGACGAGAGGTTTTGATGATGATTTTTATTTATAGAGTGCTTTTCCACCTCACAGGCTCAAAGCACTTTACAAACCATTGACACTACAGTCGCTGTTACAACAAACATACAATAAACAATAAACGATAGACATACACAGCAGGTAGCTATGGAAGCCTTTTGGCCTCTTTATTCAAATTGAAATGTAAATGTTGAATTTAGAATTGCATTTTCAAAATGACTTCATTTTGCAATATCAATATGCATTTTGCAATTGCATTTCGCAAATAATACATTATTTTGTAATTTTTAAAATAAAATATTCAGTTTGACAATTAATTTGCAAAATTGAAATAGAATTTGCATTAACATTTTGAATTAAAGATTACATTGCAAGACAAATTGATATGGTGTTTTGTACCCAATATTCAATTTGTAATTTGTCTAATTTAGAATTGCATTTCGCAAATGAGAATTAATTATGCAAAGTTAACTTAAAGTTAAAACAAATGCACTTATAGTTGTAGCAGGTAATAATAATATAATATAATAATAATAGTAATAATAATGCATTAGACTTATATAGCACTTTTTTGGACGCTCAAAGACACTTCACATTGCATCGTAGAAAGGGTTTCAGGGGTTGTCATCCGGAAGCTGTTTGAAGTTCGAGACGTTTCGACTTTTATCCAAAACTCATTGTCAATCGGAAAGCTGGTACGGGAACTCAGGCTTATGCTCCTCTAAGTAGTGGGAGTCCTGCCCCCAGGGAGGAGTCACTGAACGCCTGTCTTTGTTTGGAAAATTGTTTCTTTGTCACCTGAGACTTGATTAATTGGTCTGCCTTTGTTAGTTTAATAGTTGGCCTCACCTAGTTTCACCTGTGGCTCAGGTCTATTATTGTCTTAGGTCTATTGTTCTATTGATAGCTTGCTGTAGCTCCCACATCACTGCTGATGACCTCATTAACATTTGACTGGTGTATTGATTTGGACCAGGGTGATAGGAGGCTGTCATAAATCTTAGCCAAATTAAATCTCAAGCCCCCATTCCTGTTTAGAGACGGATTCTCTCTTTTGACAAAAATAGCCTCCTTTACTCCTCTTTCAAACCAGGCTGTGTTGGTAGAAGATCTAACTCCACGGGACCGCAAAGTGCAACTATTAATCAAACAAAGCAGGCCAATTATCAAGTTTCAGGTGACAAACAAACTATTTTCCAAACAAAGACAGGTGTTCAGTGACTCCTCCCTGGGGGCAGGACTCTCACTACTTAGAGTAGCATATAAGCCTGAGTTCCAAGACCAGCTTTCTGATTGACAATGACTTTTGGATAAAAGTCGAAACGTCTCGATCTTCAAACAGCATCCGGATGACAACCTCTGAAACCCTTTCTACGATGAACCACACCTGGACAAATGAGGGTTTACATCGACAAATTCACATTGCATTATTCACTCCACACTCGATGGAGGTAAAATACTGTTGTAGCCACAGCTGCCCTTGGACAGACTGACAGAAGTGAGGCTGCCAGTGTGTACCATCAGCCCCTCACACTGCCACCAACCATTCACACACACCACTCTCACACCAAATCAAATCAAATCAAATCAATTTATTTTTATAATGCCCAAAATCACAACAACAGTTGCCTCGATGGGCCACAGGTAAAAGCAGTTCAGATAACTGTCCCAGAATGCCCCTGTCCTTTGACCCTCCTTCGCGGCGAGGAAAAACTACAAAAAACCCCATGGGAAAAAGTAGAATCCTCGGGGAGAACCACAGTGAAGGAGAGATCCTACTCCCACGGACGGACAGGCTGCAGATGAACCAGGACTGACGCATCCACTTGGACTGAACCAGAACCACTCAAGAGGGAGGTGGCTTTAAAGAGTTCCTCCAGAACCACCCCATTGTGGGACAAATAAAGGATCTCTTATCTTATCTTATCTTAAGAGGGAGGTGGCTTTAAAGAGTTCCTCCAGAACCACTCAAGAGGGAGGAGGCTTTAAAGAGTTCCTCCAGGCGGACGAGGAGCAGTCCACCAGTGTAGAGAGATCCTCCAGCAGGAGATGAGGAACAGTTAATCTAAGTAGATGGAGTTCGTCCAGGCAGACGAGGTGTGGCTAATCCAGGGTTGAGGGAGTTCCTCCAGGCGGGTGGCGCATAGATCGTCCAGTGTAGAGATCGATCCTCCAGACAGATGGGGGTGGGGGGGTCGTCACTGGAGCAGCCGCCGCAGTGCCTGAAACAGTCTCCACTCCCCGGGGGAAGTGGAGAGAAAGAGAAACATGTGAACAGCAATGAACAGACTACAGTTGAAGTAATATTAAATATTGTTGATAGGTAAAGTAGGAAGAACCAGAGGATAGTGTTCAAGCTGCCATACTTCTCCAGCAGAATTGCTCCAAGGGCAGCGTAGCTAAAACTGTAGGTTTTTATTTCTGTTCCTAACTGGCCTGACCATAAGCTATTTCAAAGAGGAACGTTTTGAGCCTGGTCTTAAATGTAGAGACTGTGTCGGCCTCTTTTACATGAACAGGGAGCTGGTTCCATAACATAGGAGCTTGGTAGCTAAATGCTCGACCTCCTACTGTGCTTTTAGAGACTCTGGGGACTAACAATAGTCCAGCATTTTGAGAACGAAGAGCTCTGTTTGGATGGTACGCTACTATTGCATCTTTGAGGTAGGATGGGGCCATATTGTTTAAAGCTTTATAAGTCAGGAGGAGGATTTTAAATTTGATTCTAAACTCAACAGGAAGCCAGTGAAGAGACTCTAACACTGGTGAAATATGATCTCTTCTTCTAGTACCTGTTAATAATCTTGCTGCTGCATTTTGAACCAGTTGAAAGCTTCTTATAGAGCTTTTAGGACACGCTGTAAGCAGGGCGTTACAATAGTCTAATCTGGATGTGACAAATGCATGGATGAGTTTTTCGGCATCATCTCTGGGCAGGATTTTTCTAATTTTGGCTGATGTTACGCAAATGAAAGTAGGCTGTTTTACAGGCTTGATTTATATGTGCTTTGAACGAGAGATCTTGATCAAATAGGACCCCAAGGTTTCTTACAGTAGAGCTGGGGGCTACAGTGACATTGTCCAGAGAAACTATCTGGTCAGATAAGGAGTCTCGCAGGTGCTTAGGGCCCAGCAGAATGACCTCGGTTTTTTCAGGGTTAAGGAGCAGATAATTAAGAGTCATCCAAGTTTTTATGTCTTTCACGCAGGCACTAAGTCTGTCTACTTGATGCGTCTGATCAGGTTTCATTGATAAATAAAGCTGAGTGTCATCTGCATAGCAGTGGAAGTTAATGCCATGCTTTCTGATGATCATACCTAAGGGCAGCATATAAAGAGTGAACTGAACTGGACCGAGTACTGAACCCTGCGGCACACCGTAGGTTACTTTAGAACATGGGGAAGATCTCTGGTTTACATTGACAAACTGGTACCTATCAGATAGATAGGATTTAAACCAGCTTAGGGCGGTTCCACTGACACCTATATCACATTCTAACCTCTGCAGTAGAATGTTGTGGTCGATGGTATCAAACGCTGCGCTGAGGTCCAACAGAACCAGGATTGAGACCTGTCCATCATCAGCAGCTAATAACAAAAGGGCACCAGTGTCACAACACCAGGCAATGTGGGTGAAGTGTCTTGCCTAAAGACACAATGACATGTCCTTCAGCGGCCCCCCTGTGGCTCCTGGTGTTCCAATGGTCTGGTTTGGGCATTGGCAGCAGGTATGGCCACCCAAATTGGACACCCATCAGCTTGTACAACGCCCTTGTCTTCTTTAGGATCCCCAAAATGATCCCACACACAGACGTTATTCGTTTTTTGGATGGCTGCGCTCGAGTTTGTACTTCACTTCAGACATTTTTGCGGGATAATCATAGACCGTACATATCACTGGACTGTCCTCGCCCGCTGCCACAGCGTTCCAAACAGGAAGTATCTATGGAGACGCTCCTGGCTCCATAAAACTGAGCTGCCATTCACTTTCTGTTGTGACACTGGTGCCCTTTACTCTGTAACGGCTTCTGTCAAACTCACATCTGGAACTAAAATATCCGTTTTGACACACTCCACATGATCCTGGTGTTTTTTTCTCGTTGGTTGTTCATGAATCAAGTTATTAGCAATAATAACTGACCAATCAGTTATATCATCAGCAATAGGTTTGATTGACAGCTAGCGCCGCACGTTGCCGCCATCTCCTCCCACCGAGGGGCGGAAACCCTTAACAACCTCACTCCTGATTGGTCCATGTGGTTGTCACGATACACACTTGGATTCTGGCTCCACTTTAGCCGCTATAACTGCTAGCTCCACTTTAGCCGCTATAACTGCTAGCTCCACTTTAGCCGCTATAACTGCTAGCTGCACTTTAGCCGCTATAACTGCTAGCTCCACTTTAGCCGCTATAACTGCTAGCTCCACTTTAGCCACTTCTAGCTGTGATTGGCTTCATTTAGCTGGAGCCAAACAGGTCATCACATTCCCATAGTCCATTGATATGTACAGTCTCTGGGGATAACATGGCTTCTAAAACTCCCACGAATAACCTTCTGTGGCTGTAAATAATCCCGAAACGGTTAATCTTGACATCCGTACATAAAGCTTTTGTCTAAAGTCTATGTCTGAAATGTACTTCTGCCATCTCTGACCTTAAATCTGTTCATTTGAGGTTGAGTTTGGTCCTGGCGGTTCTGGGAGCTGAAGTCCAGGTGTTGAATGGATTCGTCAGAGTTCCACTTGACCTGAAAAGGCTCTTTGTAAACGACAGTTCACAAAGTTTCACAGAGTCAAAAGAACAGCAGCGTAAATCTGCGTTTCTGAATGTCTCAATAGGAGCTCGTCGGGTTTAAACCTCCTCCAAACTGTTTAACGACGCCAGCGTAGAGAAGGTTCAAACGTGGATAAAGACGGTAGAGAGATTTACACGTTCTGCAAAACTGACTTTTTCAGAGCTTTTAATGGAGTGAAATTGTTTCCCTTCTCATTAACTCACTCGAAACTCCTGCTTTATTCCCATTTACTCAAACGTTCATACAAATAACTGCTCTGTGCTGGGGTTATTCTCTGATTTAATCTTATCTTTTGGATAAACGCGATACACACTACAAAAATGAACCCTCTTGATGGGTTAAAATGTCTTGATTTCAGGATATTAATCTGGAACTGGATTATTTCTCTTGTTTCTGACTTTACTTACATAAACATATATACATTATTTCTTTCTGAAGTCAAATAGACAAACCTAAACCTTATGATTTTCTAGTTTTTACTTTATTTGGTGGATTAAAACTTGTAAATATATATATTATAGTTTTACACCAATCAGGTGTCAGTTTGTGGAGAAAAGTTGAAAAATATGTTGAAATATACAGGAAGTAGAGCAGAGTTCCAAAACACGATGACGTCACACTACGGAGACACACGAGGGACAATTTACAACCAAGAAACACATTTTTCTGATCCTTTAAACATGAGTTCATCAAAGTAAAGGCGTTCCTATATGTTTCTGTTCGTCAAATAATAATTTATTTGACATTAGAGGAGTTTTCACCCGGGGTACAACATGGTTTCTAGGCAACAGTTACAGAGTTTCCTAGTGTGATGTCATGATTTACAACCAGGAAGTAATCTTTAAACCTAAAAAACTGCCAAACTGGGATAGAAAATTGTTTTGCTTTCAGCAGAATCTTGAATATAATTATTTTAACTGTGTTTTAGTAAAATGAGTACTTCAACCTGTCAGAGGCCCTTTAATCTTGTTTATGAGCTCGGAGCAGATGGATGGATGGATGGATCTGAACCTTTCAGCCGTCAAATACGTACTTCGGCCTATTTCAACTCATTTACGCGCTATTTTGCTTTTGAAAACGTGCACATCGAAGCTCTTTGTGCATTTGAGGACAAGGAAGACGTCTGTGCTTTTCCCTCAACTGGATTTCCTGATTTCTCGGCTTGTTCCGCTTTTGCGACGCTGCGACCTTCAGTTCAAAGGTTCGTCGTGGCGTTACGCATTTTCCCGATGGCTTTCGGCGAGAGATTGTCCAGAATGATAATGTGTTGAGCTAAATTCAGAGCGATACTGATCAATCTGGTGTGAGCAGGTTAAGCCAAATTGTGGGTTAAGATCATCTTCTTCACTCCATTGGCAAAGATTTAAGATGAATTATCACATGATCCATCAGTAATACTTTGAAACCAGTTGAATATTCTGCATTTCATCAGGAATTACATCTCACTGAGTCAAAACTACTCGCTCTCGTGAACTGCTTTCTTAAAGGTGAGGCAGTCAGCATGTTTTTATTATTTATTGACCTTTATTTAACCAGGATCGTTTCACTGAGATTGTCTTTTTCAGAGGAGCCTTGGGTTTTGGTGGCCGTGGAAGATGGAGCACTGGAGGAAACCTGTACACGGCAAGAACATGCAAACTCCACACAGAAAAGCCGGATCAACGTCGCTGAACTCCTCGTGCTGCTTTGGAGAACGACTTTCTGATGTGTCCTTGATTTGGATTGGTTGTTTTCTAAACCCGCAAACAGTGTATTCTGAAAAATGTTATGTCTAGGTAAGTGAAAGTGACTTAATTTACGGATGTTTTATCTTGATTTAAGTCAGGGGTGTCCAAACTATGGCCTGGATTTTGGTCCAAATGAAGTACTTTTTACGGTAAAATTGGAAGGAAAAAAAATCTGCCATCATTACCTTCATAACAAACATTTTGATGTTTTACAGAGCTAATATTAATTAGCCCTGCGACGAGTTGGCCACTGTCCAGGGCAGTGTTTTTCAACCTTTTTTGCGTCGCGGCACACTTTTTTGAGTGTAAAAGATACCACGGCACACCACATACTACTTTATTTATAAAGCGCTTTTCATATATAGCATGTAACACAAAGTGCTTTACAGTGCATTAAAAACATTCCCATACATGGCCACTCCCTGTCCAACCGCCACCAGCCAAGCAACCCACCCACAGTCACATAGACACCTGTACACACACACACACACACACACACACACACACACACACACACACACACACACACACACACACACACACACACACACACACACACATCTATGTGCATATACACACATACACACGTATTTACGCACACATACCCTAAGATACAATAGGCTGGGTGCAGATACACCAGTTGAGGAAGCACCATCAGAGGAGCCGTCTGCACCAGGAGCAGAGAGTCGCCTGCAGCCGCAGGACACAGACTCAGGCCCCAGAGGAGAGATGAGGCAAACACCAAACCTCCACCAGGGGGCCATGAGCCAGGGCCCAGCAGCCACAGACGACCACCACTCCCGGTACAGAGGGCCCCTCAGAGGAAACACTGGAGAGTCTAAAATTTATAAAAGAATAAATAAATAAATATGGGTAGTTAATAAATAGAACTAGAGTAAAACTTGGAAATAAATACATATAAAACAGTAAGCCTAAAATAAGTAAACACAATAAATAGGAAGGATAAATATAACAAATACATAAATTAAATATTAATCAAAAGCTAGACTAAAAAGGTGGGTCTTGAGCCTGCTCTTAAAAACCTGAACGTTCTCTGCGGCCCTGAGGTTCTCCGGCAGGTCTGTGTCTGTCTAGTGCTTTAAATTTAGAAAAGTGATGGAGTTGCGTTCATTTTTGATGCAGAAGTTGCTCAGGACTTACCAAAAAAGTAAATTAGTCAATTACATCCACATTTGTGAACCTGTTAACTCAAATTGGACATTTTTTCAAGGCGCACCTGGCAAAACTTCAAGGCACACTGGTGTTCCCCGGCTCGCTGGTTGAAAATCAAGGGTCTAGGGTATACCCCGCCTAAGGCCCAAAGTCACTGGGATAGGCTCCAGTCACCCGTGATTTGACTGGTCTATTGATCTGGACCAAGGCGTTAGAATGCTGTCATAAATCTTGGCTAGATTAAATCTTAAGCCCCCATTCCTGTTTAGAGAAGGATTTTCTCTTTTTACAAAAATGGCCTCCTTAACTCCTCTTTCAAACCAGTTCTTCTCTCTGCTCAAAATCTTCACCTCACTGTCCTCAAACGAGTGATTTGTAGCTTTTAGGTGCAGATGGACTGCACTTTGCGGTCCCGTGGAGGCAGATCTTCTGTGTTGGTACAGCCTTTTGTGCAATGGCTGTTTGGTTTCTCCTATGTAACGTTCTTTACAACTGTCCTCACTGCACTCTATCGAATAAACTACATTGCTCTGTTTCTCTGTCGGCCTCTTGTCTTTCGGGTGGACCAGTTTCTGTTTAAGTGTGTTGCCAGGTTTGAAATAAACAGGGATTGTCTAAAAATCCTAAAAACTTCTCAGACAGGCCCGAGACATAAGGGATAGAGACACCCCTCCTGCTGGGGTCTTTATCGTTTCTGTCCTGTTTCTTGGCTCTTCTGACTTTGTTAAAGGCCCAGTTGGGATATCCACAAGCTGAGAGGGCACGTTGGACGTGTTCTTCCTCCTTCTTTCTCCCCTCAGAGCTGGTGGGTACTTCGTGGGCTCTATGTTGCAATGTCCTAATCACTCCCAGCTTGTGCTGCAGTGGGTGGTTAGAATCGAATAATAGGTACTGGTCTGTGTGTGTGGGTTTCCTGTATCCTTCTGTCTGAAGGCTGCCTCCCTCCTCTCTGATTGTGGAGCAATCAAGAAACGACAACCGGTTGTCCTTAGCATCTTCTCGAGTGAAGTTAATGTATACATCCAACCCATTGATATGCTCAGAGAACGTTTCCAGCTCTTGTTTCTTGATTATCACAAAAGTATCATCCACGTAACGCAGCCAGAGGCTCGGAGGTGTGCCCAGGAAGGAGGTCAAAGCCTTCTTCTCGAAATGTTCCATATATAGGTTGGCTACGATCGGCGAGACCGGAGAGCCCATAGCACAGCCGTGGATCTGTCTGTAAAAATGTCCCCTGAATTGGAAGTAGAGTAATAGTAATAGTAATAGTAATAGTAATTGGAAGTAGTCTTGTAAGTATAAATTATAGTTTTACTCCAATCAGGTTGCTGTTTGTGGAGAGAAAAACAAGAGGTTGACGTCACAGTTAGACACAGTTTATGCATAATTTACACAAAAGAAACGTATTTTTTGACCCTTTAAACATTAATTCAACAAAATAAAGGCATTCACATGTGTTTCTCTTTGTCAAATAGAAACATCTGTGACATTAGAGGAGTTTTGGTTCACTGTACAGGATGTTTCTTGGTCATTTCCCAGTGTGATGTCATCATTTACAACCAGGAAGTGAAATTGAAAACTTAAAAAAATAGCTAAACTGGGGAAAAAAATGTGTAAAGATTTTAGCAGAATTTGAAATATGTTTATTTTAATCGCATTTTAGTTCATGAAAACTACATCAAATGCTAAATTTATGTCATCTGTGCGCCTTAGATCCACATATATTTCAAAATGCAGAAAAATATGTTTCAAAAAGTAAAATTATCTAAGAATGCGACACTTTTTGTACTTTCAAATTTGAAAAACAGCCACTCTTTACACATAAAAACCTGACAAAAATCTAATGTTGCTCATCTAAAAAAAAAAAAATCTTGTTCCATTGAAGGTTGAATCTACTAAAATCAAAATAACACGCTTTTAATTCAAGTCCTTTTAACTCAATTTTGCCATTTTTTAGCCCTGGTTTATTCCTGGTTCAGGTTTGTTTTAGTCCTAGTTTCGTCTTGATTGATTGTCAGTGCTTCAGAGCTGTATCCGCTACTTCCTGGTCACGCGGTCATGTGACTAACACGCTGATAAACCAGGGATTAGCGAACAAAAGCTAACCTGACGCGGGCCGTATCCAGTCTTTGCACATCCACCGTGTCCTTGTTTGACCAATACATCTTTATGTCAAGTGTGGGATTTTACAGCTTAGCACATTTAGCACAACACTTTTATTAAATTGTATGATTAAATTTAAGATTGTACGGAACATGTTGCCCATTTGACAGTTTTTGTAAAGTTTATAATGCTACTTCCTGGTTGGACATCGGGAAATATGACACACAGGGAATTCCACAACTGTTACCATAGCAACCAGACTGTAAACAAGGGCCAAAATACATATAAATTACACAATAGTTATGATTTGACAAATAATACCTGATGACGCCTTTATTTTGTTGAATAACCATTTAAACTGTCAGAGAAACATGTCAGTCGTCTGTAAATTCTGTGTTTTCAACGCCACGTCGCTTTTTGATGACATCACACGGGGATTCTGTTTTAAATTCGCACTACTTCCTGTCATTTTAAACTTTTATTTCTCAATTTTCTTCACAAACTGCAACTTCGCAAATGTAAAACTATGATAAATATTTGCCACCGTGCCTTCCGACCAAAGTCAGAATTAGAAAAACATGAGAACCTGATCTTTAAATCCTGTCTTCCTATTTTAAAACGTTATATAAACATTTTTTTTTACTGGAACATGTAATATTCAATAGTGGGTCCACATCACTGAGTAGTTTAATGTCTCGCTATAAACATGTGATTCGATTTTATCTTTATTTACACTTTATTACACCGCTTTATTACAGACAACTCTTAATCTGGGTTAAATCTTTATTATTGTTAGCAGAAAACACATAGTTTTGGTCTAGTTTTGTCATTAAGGGCTGCGTTTACAAGATACTTTTTAGTGGAAAACAAAAAAATATATATACTTATTTACTTATTTATACTTTAAAGTATTAAAGTACATGTTTAAATGTTTACTTTCAGAGTAAAAAGTAGAAGTATTTTTTGTAACTGAAGAGTGAAATGTGGTGACAAAGAATTCTCCAGATTTTTTAGCCAATAAAACGTCTTATGTGTGTATTTTTCTTTGTTCAAAGCCAGGACTTGAACTCATAACTTTTTACAGGATGTCAAAACCAATTAGCAAAACAACAACAACTCCTAAAGTACTTTTTACTTTTCAATTTAGTTATAGAATGTAATATGTAGTGAAAGTACAGATCCCTGCTCTCAAAAGTAAAAAGTATTCCCTGTAAAATAAACTGAAGTAAAGGATAAATTACACAAATAAAGAAGCTACATCCACACTTTGAACCTGTTTTAGTCCGGACGTAGACCTGGTTCAGTCCTCTTCTAGTCCTAGTTCTAGTTTATCACTGACATTGAACCCAAACTTACTGAATCGACCTTTTCACAATTAATTTCCCAAAAACCTAGCGTCTCCTCAGTTTTGTCCCGGTTTAAACTCTTTGGGTTTGAATTGTCACGTTCTGTAATGAGTGCGTCCAATCAGCTGCGCATGTGACAACCTTGGTCCCGCCCCTTTTCCATGTGATCCGGAGCCTGGACCCAAGACCTAAAACGGAGTCTACAAGATCCTCAGTACTCCCCAACTACTGCCACAACAACTACTGCAAGAAAACTGCAAAAATGCACATAACGGCGGAGGAGAAGATCGAGCTGGGACTGAAGAACAACGGCACCGTCAACCAAGGATTTATGGTGAGTAATACGTCTAAACTTTATATTTACAAATGGATTTACGGATTAGGATGCACGGGCAGATCATTCAGAAGACGTTTGTGTCAGAAAAGTTGGTTATTTGTGCGTTTTGCAGGTAAATACAGTGTAAATACAGTGCGGAGTTGTTGACAGAAAAGCTGGTTAAGCCTCAGAGGAATGCGGCGTGAGCGAAACAAACGCGTGTTTGATTTCAGATTACAGCGAGAGAGGGAATATAATCATCATTACGAAAATATATGCTGTGCTTTGGCATGATTCAGTTGTCGAAACGGAGAAATAAAACACAGAGACGCTTCGGTTTTGTCCGAATTCAACGTTTTTATTGACGCTTTTGGCAAATTTTTTTGTTTTATGTAAAGTTAAACTACCACAACTATTTGGAACTTTTACAATTAAGGGTCTGCTACCTGCTTGTCGCCATGGAAATGTCACTGTTTGCCAGGAATGTCCCACAGCATGGCATTTAACACATCTAAGTCGTGTTTATCCAATTACAAGTGTGTTAATTGCTAAAAGAACACTTGAAAAACATGAATTTTCAATGTTCCTCTCCACAGATCTGACCTGTAACTTGTCTCCATGGTGACAAATACGTTTAATGCCAGACTGTGGAACATTCAAGGCGATCTCCTCCAGTAAAAAGTGACAATAATTGCAATAAAAATGTTGCGTTTAACCTTTTTTTATCTGTAGTTTTTACCTGAATCGTCAAAAATCGCAATATTTTATCAGTTTGACTCTTTAAAAGGCAGATATTATTCAAATTTTGGAGTTTTTGGAGCTTTAAACCATGTTATGAAATTGTCCTCGTCAAAAAAATGTCATCATACTTTAAGCAGTTAATTGTTTACCGAATCAAGAGGAAATAGTTCACTCATTTGGAAAAACAAATAAACCCATTGCAAATCCAATTCAGGGAAGTGTTTAACTGAACTGAGCGTAAGTTGAATGCTTTGTGAGGATTCTTTAAAAATGCAAATTGATTGAACTAGTGTTTTATTATTTCGGTGGAACAACTTGCAGCAAATTTTATTCCATTGCAAAGAACACACTCTGATCAAAACAAGACTCTAAATTTGATCCAAACAAGACAGTAAGTTCAAAATCCAATTATATTATTAATCTAGACACCTCTTTAAGCCTGACACAATCACAAAATTTGAAAATACAGTAATCCTAAACCTCGATAATCCCAAACAAAGTCATTCAAAATGTGAAATCTCGATAAAAACATGAGCTGCAATAGATAAAAAGCAGAATAAAACACCTTTTTAGTTATTTGGCACCTAAAATAAATCATAAATGTAACTTATTTTACTCTTGATTATTAAAATCTTATCAAAAACAAAGAAAAGGTTGCATATAAAATGTCCACATGAGAAATATTTGAGGGTTTTTCTGTCATATATTGAACGAAAAGTCGATTTAGTAATTATCGTGACAGGTCTACACCTCTTTAATTAAACAAAAACCAAGAAAAACACGTCTAAATCAACATTTTAATCAAAAACAGTTCATTTCCAGTTCTAAAACAGCCGTGATGACACCATTTTTTAAGTCTAAGTTTGGCTCCAGTCGATGAGGCGTTTCATTATCGGTATTTGAGAAGCTGATGTTGAACAATTGATTCATTATTTGAAAGAAAAAAGCTTATTTAACTCTATTTGGATTTGGGCTGACGCATTCTACTGAAATTATCTGTGTGCCACTTTGCAATAAAAGTTGTTTATCGTCAAAACAAGTGTGGGAGCAGTATTTATAGATTGTATTCAGTTTATTTTTGTAAAGCCCAAAATCCCGACGGCTGAACGTTGTTGGTTTTAGCAGCAGAAAGTTAGAAAATCAAACAATGAAACAGTCACTGGGTAATAACAGAGGAGCAGATTAACCAGTGTTTACAGGAATTAAGCAAATGTATAACTGTTCCAGAGCATCGCCTGTCCTTAGACCCTCCTCCTCGACAAAAACAACATTTCAGGAAAGATTATTATACTGTAAAGCACTCAGTTCTGATAAAAAAAAACAACAACATTAAGGCAGTTAAACTTGTCTAAACAGGCGACAGTTAGTTGGTTTGAATCCTATCTTGAATTATGACAGCAACGTGTTAAAATAAAAGTTGTAAAATCGGAAAATAAAATCTGGGTGTGCCTCAAGGATCCGTTTTGGGCCCTCTAATCTACTCCACTCTGTTGCTCTAATCCAGTGTTTTTCAACCTTTTTTGAGTCAAGGCACACTTTTTTTGGTTGAAAAATGACCACGGCACACCACCTTTTAGACCTTTTGGTGAATAAAATCTGATATATAATGTGTCAAATAATGCCTGTGCCATTATCTAGTTCTTCACATTTGGTAATTATGATTGTATGGCTTTCTTTCTTGATATAGGAATGTGTTCAAGTCTCTTAAAGGTCCCATAACATGCAAAATGGACTTTTCAGAGGTTTTAACCTTCCTCCAGTGCTATTTGGGCCTCGTATGTTGTGCCCAAAGTGGTATTTTCATTGATTCCCGCATGCTTTCTCTAGAGAACTGTCTTTTCCGTCCCCCTCTGAGCAGCAGACGGGGGCTCCTCACTAAGATGACACGGTGTTTAAGCCACGCCTCCAGGAAGCGCGCAGCCACAGAATAAAAACAGCTAATGCTAATGCTACACAGTAATTACACGATGGATACGACAGATCGAAGAGTTAGCTTGTTATTTACCAAACGGCAACGTCCGTCGTTGAGGCCCTGGAGCACGTCATACTCCAGTTCAGATCCAGGGCGTGGGACTCAGCACGACGCACCGTCAGGGCGATAAAATGTTTATTCAGTGTTTGTGTATCGCTGTTTACCGGAGCACACGGCGCATGCACCATCTCCGCTCTAGGCTTCGTCACGGGTTGGGCGGGGGAGGCAGCCTGCTCTCTGTTCGGGGGGGTCAGATCTCAGAGTGAGCCGTTTGCTTTTGCAAGGAGGGGGCCAGTCCAAGAAATGGGTGTTTTTTGGAAACTGTTATGTTATGGATATTGTACAACGCACAATTTTATCAACAAAGCCCTTAGAAAAGACTGTGTGAAGGGGAAAATAGCAGAATATGGGACCTTTAAATATAAATCCATGTGTCAATTCAAGTTAGACATTTTGTCAAGGCACCTGTGGCAATACCTCAAGGCTCACTAGTGTTCCCCGGCACTGGTTGAAAATCAAGGCTCTAATCTACGCCTTTTACTAATTTTAAATTATAATGTTTTTCGTTTCTTCCAACACCTTAAAGGAAAAATATTCTGTACTTTTCATATTGTTATTAGCCTTTAAACATGCTCTTGAGTGCCTTAAACTTTCCATCTCATGTTTTAACAAAAAAAAAACAATGTTCTTATTCATTCTGTGACCTGTGTTATCAGTCACTATGTGCATCCAGCCAGCAGATGGCGCCAGCACTATATAAAATCTAGTGAAGTTAGCGCTGAAAAGAATTTAGTGATGATTTAAGGACTTAAAACAGCAGAAGATTCTCTGATAAGTGACGTATGAAGACTGAAAATACATCTGAAAAGCTGAAAGTTCAGAAGGAAGTGTGTTTGACGCTCAGAGGGAGAGGATTTTAATAAACATTCCTCAAGAGCAGGGTTAAAAGCTCAAAAAAGTCACTGTAGCAGAACATGTGTCCTTAATCTTAACGTGCCCCTGACAGGTTGGACGACTGATTTGACAAAAATGCAGTTAAGATCAATGTATTTAAAATTTTGTTAAAATATTTCCCACATTTTAGCAGTTTTTTTTTTTGTTTTACTTCCTGGTTGTAAATGATATCACACTAGACAATTACCTAGCAAATATCTTGTACACGGGGCCAAAACTTATTCAATGTCACAGATTTTTTTTATTTGACAAATAAAAATAGGGGTGCACGGTGGCAGAGCGGCTAGAGCTTCTGCCTCTCAACAAGGAGATCGGGGTTCGAATCCCGGACCACCCCAACATCGTGGTCTCGAATTCCGAACACCCTAACATCACATGATCTCTCTGGGTGGAGTCTGCATGTCCTCCTCGTGTTACCGTGGGTTCTCTCCTGGTTCTCTGGCTCCTCCCACCGTCCAAAGACATGACTGTGTAGGTTAATTGACAACTCTAAATTGTCCCTAGTGTGTGAATGTGAGAGTGAATGGTTGTCTGTCCTTGTCTGTCTCTCTGTGTTATCCCTGCGACGAGTTGGCCACTGTCCAGGGTGTACCCCGCCTAAGGCCCAAAGTCACTGGGATAGGCTCCAGTCACCCGAGACCCCTAACGGGAATAAGCGGTAGAAAATGAATGAAATAAAAATACACACAAACGCCTTTATTTTGTTGAATCAATGTTTAATGGATCAAAAAAGTTGTTTCTTTTGTGTAAATTGTGCTTAAACCTTGTCTCGCCAGTGTGACGTCATCAGTCTGTTTACTTCCTCTAATTTTCAACATATTTTTCAACTTTTTTCCACAAATGGCTTCTTGATTGGTAAAAAACTAAAATGTACATGTACATATTAATGTACCAAATAAAGTCAAAGTTAGAAAATCATGAAAACCTGTCACACGCACTTTAAGGTTTAACCAATAATAAATAAATAAGAAAGAAAAATAAATACATTTAATAAAACAGTGTTACATTAAATAAGTAATTAGTAATCATAATTTGTTGGTTGTATTTAGTCAAAAAATGTTTTTTTTCAAATTTCCAGATGATAGTCAAGACGATTAGGTCAATCCAACATTAATGTGTAAAAACATGTCTTTAAATGTATTGGTTATGGTTTAAATTACCAGACAATGTTGAAATGTTTGTAAAATTAATCACAAAAGTGCAGAAATATCACCTTATATCATAAGTTCACATCATAACTTTAATTTTTATCAGCTCTTTTTGTATCATTTTTTAATTTAAACGATGTACTGAATATTCAAATTTAGCACATCTTCAAAACATATATACAATATAATCAAAATGTCAATCCATTGCCCACTTGTACTTCTATTTGGCTTCATTAACGCTTGTTTTCGAGGCTCTGTCCATCTGAACCTCAGAAATCATTCCGTTTCAAATTTCCGGAATGAAACATCAAAAGTGGAAATCACGTTTACTGTACGGTTTCAGACCATCGATCATTGCCAGACTTGTCCTGAGCTTTTCCGCCTCGAGTCGTGTTCGTTACAACTGCGCGCTTGAATTAGCACGCGGTCACGTTGCTCAAATGGCTAGTTGATTCCCATGGCTCATTCACCACGCACAGCAGAGGCTAAATACTGCGTGTTTTCTGCATAATTTTGAGTTCTACCAATAACTACACTGCAAATAATGAAGTTCTAGATGAGTTCAAACGTCTTGATTTGAGGATATTAATCTGAATTTCAGACGTTTTGACTCGTTAAGATCAGTGGAGACGATTTATTTGATGGAACTAGATTATTTGAAGTGTGACTAAAAGTGACAAAAACTAGACTAAATGTGACAAAAACATGAATGAAAATGACAAAATTGTGACAAAAAACGCAACAAAAAGAGACAAAAACATGACCAAAAGTGATAAAATGCAACTTAAAAGACAAGACAGACAAAAACATGACGAAATGTAACAAAATGATGACAACAAGTAAAAAAACTGTGACAAAAACGCAATTAAATTTCAGGATTTGATTTGAGGATATTAATCTGAATTTCAGACGTTTTGACTCGTTAAGATCAGTGGAGACGATTTATTTGATGGAACTAGATTATTTCACTTGTTTCAAACCGTTTCTGACTTGTTTCTATACATTATTTCTTATTTCAATCCAAATTATCTGTCAGTGGGTTAAGATCATTTTACTTACCACTGACAAATGTATTTTCTTATTTTAAGCAAAATTATCGCAGGATCATCAGAAATACCTTGAAACCAGTGAAATATTCTGCATCACATCAACAATTACAGTAAAATCTACTCAAATCCAGATGAAAATGATAAATTCAAGACATTTTAAGCTTGGATAGATTTACATTTTTTGCTGTGAATAATCCAAAATATGTCCACTTTAAATAAATTAAACGTGTCTAATGTCAATCACAACAGCATTAGTTATAAAGTATATTCGTAGATGGAAAACGTTTGAAATTGTCTATGAAACTTTGCCGCTTTTCCAGTAAATAAATGATCAGAAAAAGTCAAGTAATGATCTGGGTTTAGTTCTGACATAGACTGTTTTAATCCTGGTTTAGTCCTTGTTTTAGTCTCGATTTTGACGCGATGGAAGTCCAAGAAAAGGAATGAAATGCCTCGTTTTACGGCATTTTTCTGTAAGTAGTTTCCCTCTTTCACCACGGTCCGTTTGACCCATTTCACAGATCGTCGTCGTCCGGAAAAGCCGATGTTTAGGTCGTCGTTAAAGGCGTAAGAGTCGGTCAGATGTGTGTCATGAGCCAATCAGGCGACAGGTAACAGCCGCGGAATTTGATTGGTTCTGGTCACGGCGAAAAGACTGGAGTAAAAAGACAGAGACGACTTCACGAACAGAACTGTACAAAACCGTGGTAACAGTTGGAGACTCTGCAGGTGAATAGGAAAAAATCTCAAATTTAAAGATATCAATGTTAAACTTCTGCTGTAGTTTAGTCACATAAATGTAAGAAAAAAATGTATTACAAGTTTTTCATCATGTCATGTTTTCATGTAGAAATAAGGCATTTTATGTGTAAAAATGGCCAAAATTACACATATTTGGGACATTTAAATCTGAAAAATGGACAGAACCAGGTTTAAATTTATTGGTTCATTTTGTAACATATTAGTTATAAAAGGGGATTTTGGATTTCTTATTTAGTAAACTAGATTGGACTGAAAATTGTCCTAAAAATTCAAATTTCGCCTCATTTTTTTGACTTAAAACTTCAATAAATCAGTTTTAGAATTAGATATCAAAAAAATCCTTCTGTACATTTTGTCAAAATCTTGTTGCATTTGTCTCGAGGGACAAAAATGCATTTTAAGAAAACGGCCTTTAGAGTTTAATGTCGTTTAATGTGTTTTAGCCACATTTTAGTCTTGTGTTTGTCGCTTTTTGTCACCACCTATAGTCATGTTCTTTATGCTTTTGTCGCTTATAGTTGCTTTTTTTAGTCGCATTTTTGTTTTTTTCAGCTGCATTTTTGTCTCTTTTAGACAAATATTGTGTCAGTTCTGTCTAAATCTTGTTGAGTCCAGATTGTACAGTTTGGTGTAGGATCTACTTTAAGGCTGATCTTTATGTCTCGAGGGACAAAAATGCATTTGAAGAAAACGGCCTTTGGAGTTTAATGTAGTTTAATGTGTTTTAGCCGCATTTAGTTGCTTTTAGTCTTGTTTTTGTCGCTTTTCTGTCACTTTTCATCACATTTTTGTCACCTATCGTCACGTTTTTGATGCTTTTGTCGCTTATAGTTGCTTTTTTGTCACCTTTAGTCACGTTTTTGTTGTTTTCAGCTGCATTTTTGTCACTTTTAGTCACCATTTTGTCACATTTAATCAAATATTGTGTCAGTTCTGTCTAAATCCTTGTTGAGTCCAGATTGTACAGTTTGGTGTAGGATCTACTTTAAGGCTGATCTTTATGTCTCGAGGAACAAAAATGCATTTTAAGAAAACGGCCTTTGAAGTTTAATGTCGTTTAATTTGTTTTAGTTGCTTTTAGTCTTGTTTTTGTTGGTTTTTGTCACTTTTCATCACATTTTTGTCACCTATCGTCACGTTTTTTATGCTTTTGCCGCTCATAGTTGCTTTTTTGTCACTTTTAGTTGCATTTTTGTTGTTTTCAGCTGCATTTTTATCGCTTGTAGTCACCATTTTGTCACATTTAATCAAATATTGTGTCCGTTTCATCAAAATCTAGTTGAGTCCAGATTGTACAGTTTGGTGTAGGATCTACTTTAAGGCTGATCTTTATGTCTCGAGGGACAAAAATACATTTTAAGAAAACGTCCTTTGAAGTTACAATGTCCCAGAGAAATCTATGGATGAAGTGGATTCAATGGAAGAATCAAACATCTTTAGGAGCAGATTGGACACGTTTGTTGTTTCCACATGAAAGTCGAGATGTGAGAGAGAAAACTGACCAAAAAAATGACTTTTGCCTGTGTCTTGCCTTACGTAAAATGTTTAGGTATTTGTACTTTACCTCAGCAGTTTTTGCAGTGGGTACTTTTTACTTTACATTTGAGAACAATCTGTACTTTTTACTCTGCAACATTTTTAACTGGACTGAAAAGAAGACAGCACTTTTCATTTTCTTTGAGGGTTATTTTTAGCTCGTTGATGATGACATTTTGCCTGAAGGTTCGGAGTTCAAGCTCAGCAACAAACAAACAAAACCAAACACATCAAATGAAAGAAATTAATTCGGATTCATCTTTTTTGACCAAAACTAAGCTCGAATCTTAACCAAAATCACGACATTTAATGCATAAAACTGGTCCCATAATCTGCATGAAATACTTTACCTTTTACTCTTAACGTATATTTTTAAACATGTACTTCAATACTTTTACTTAATTAGATTTTTTAATGTGATACTTTTACTTGAGTCATTTTTTGCATAATTTTCTGATTTCAGGAGTTTATTGAAATGTCACGTAATCTGATTTCTCTCTGATTGTTGAACAAACTTGAAGGAAAATGTTGCAAAAAAGGACAAAAAAATATGAAAAAGTGAAAGGGTAAATGCTGAAGATTAAAAGAGTTGTTTTAAAATTCCTTACACTTTTTTCTTCCAAAACAGTTGCTCTAAAACACATCAATTAATCGACATTTGTCTGTTTTTGATCAGATTTCTCTTGCCAAAAGTTTGATTTAATTATTGGGTTATCTGATTATTCTAATGATCAGATTTTTACTTTACCAATCTCACAGGAAGTTATAATTATTAGTTTAAAAGTAATAATTGCGAGTTTAAAAGTCAAAGTTTCTTGTTTAAAGGTCAAGTTTTCAAGTTTAAAGGTAATAATTGTGAGTTTAAAAGTAACAATTTTGAGTTTAAAAGTCATCATTTCAAGCATAATATAAAAATAAAAATAAATAAAAGACACTTATTCGTTTAAAGTTAAAAGTTCAAAAGTTAAAGTCAAAAGTCAAAATTGCGACTTTAAAGTCAAAGTTTCTTGTTTAAAAGTCAACATTTCAAGTTTAAATGACAAGTTTAAAAGTCATTATTTCAATCTTAAAAGTAAAAAAAAAAAGTAAAGATATAATTATGAGTGAAAATGTCAAGATTAAAAGTTATATTTATGAGTTCATGACTTTTAAACTCAAAATGTTAACTTTTAAACTTCGTAATTATGACTGAGGCTTTTCTATTTCATTCCCTGGTGTAAATAATTTATATAATATAATTAATATAAATATAATTAATTAATAAGTAAATCTAAATGTGTGCAGTAGATTTGTTTGTGAAAGAAGTGAACGTTGGTGAAGGAGAGGCTGATGGTTCTGTTGCTCCGGTGAAAGAAGGAAGAGTTTTATCTTGATGGTGATTGGACGAGAGGCAAAGGCGGCGGGCTGTGATTGGCCGAGGGGTCGACACGTGAAAGGAGGAAGAACTATGCTTTTTTTTTTACAATTCTAAGATGAAATGGTTTAAAAAATGCACTGGTTTGGAGCGAAACTGTTGGCCGTCGAAAACTAAGTCCCGCTGTATTTGTTTATCTCAAAACTTTCATCATTTAAAGATGCACCGTGGAACTTTCTTCACTTTGTTTACGCGCTCTGCTCCGCAATATGGGATTCACTTTAAATTTGTGGGAGGGAAACGGCACGTGGAAATGTTTTTAATGCACCGTAAAGCACTTTTTCTGTGTGAAAAGTGCTCTATGAATATGATTTGAAACTTACAACAGCACAGCCAGGTCAGGTCTGTGGAGAGGCGCACTAGCTCACAGTAAGAAAGATATGATGTAAAGGTGTATTATCCAGCTTTTTTTCCTCATAAATCAGTGAATTCTGCTTGTTTTTTCCCCAGAAAGTGTTTGTAAAACCCAAGCTTAGTGACATAAATCATCAGAACACTAAATTAAAAACGTATGAACGCAAACTTGTGTGAAAGAGCCGCGTGAGTCTGCGCTCTGATGTCATGGTTCAGTTGTCTGTGAGAAAAAGCAGTACTCGGGCTGTGACTAAACAAAGGAAAGAACACGGAGGACGTTCCAGAGGTGAAAGTCTATGGGACAAGTTCTCAAAATGTTCTAAGTCTGACTCAGTTTGGTGGGATATAGTTATATTCATTTGAGCTTGTTAAATAATCCAGTGTTTTTCAACCTTTTTTGGATTGTGGCACACTTTTTTGAGTTTAAAAGCCACCACGGCACGCTGACTTCTACAAAAACATGACCAAAACAGACCATTTAGTTTAAAAATACGGTATAAAACAAGCCGACTCATGTCTGTGCCACTGTCTGGTTCTTTAAATTTGGTAATAGTGATGACTTTGTGTTAGGTTCTGGAACATGGATGTATTAAATGAACTGGATAAGACACACCCCCTCTGTCCCAGATTGATTAGTGGTCGTGTGAGGTACTGCAGCCTCTTGGAACCAGCCTTTTTCTATCATTGCACATTATAATCGCAGACAGGACTTAATTATTATCGGTATTTAAATAAAATAGAAGGAAATGTTCTTTTCTACCGTTTGTAAAATCACCTAAATTACCGTTTTTATATGAAGTGGCGTCACAGTAAAGATGTGTGAGCCGCGTGAACGAGCGACAAAAACACAAGTAAAAGCAGCAAAAATATGACTCAAAGTGACAAAACATGATTAAAAGCAGTCAAAATATGACTAAAAGTGAGAAAAACATGGCTAAAAGAGACAAAAATATGACTAAAAGCGACAAAAACGTGACTAAAATTGGCACAAACGCAGGTATTAGCGACAAAAACACGATTCGAAGAGACAAAAACATGACTAATTGCGATAAAAAAGCGACTAAAAATGACAAAAATATGACTAAAAGTGACAAACGCAGCTATTAGCGACAAAAAAACACAACTGAAAGTGACTAAAAGTGACAAAAACATGACTCAGTGACAAAAATGTGACTCAGAGCGACAAAAATGTGATTAAAAGTGACAAAAGCGTGACTCAAATCAGCACAAACGTAGCTATTAACGACAAAAACACAACTGAAAATGACAAAAAACATGTGTGAGCCGCATGAACGAGCGTCGGACGATATAAACAGAAGCTCGTGACATGGTCAGACAAAAACACGACTAAAAGCAGCAAAAATATGACTCAAAGTGACAAAACATGATTAAAAGCAGTCAAAATATGACTAAAAGTGAGAAAAAACAAAAATAATTTAATTTGATGCTTTAATAGTTCTCCAAACCAAATAATTGCTTTTAGTACATTTTTAAAATCCTTTTACTTGAGTAGACTTTAAAGGGCCTATGACAGGTTGGACTACACATTTAACTAAAATGCAGTTAAGATAAATATATTCAAATTTCTACTAAAATCTTTACAAATTTAACCCCCGATTAGCAATTTTTTAGGTTTTACATTTTACTTCCTGGTTGTAAAATATGACATCACACTAGGAAATTACCATAGCAACCACACTGTACACTGGGCCAAAACGCATCTAATGTCCCAGATTTTGTTCATTTGACAAAGAAAAACACATGTGAACACCTTTATTTTGTTGAATTATTATTTAAAGGGTCAAAAAGGTAGTTTCTTTTGTGTAAATTATGCGTAACCGTAGACTGTACATCAGTGGACTATGGGATTGTGACGTCACTCATAGCGTTTGGCTCCAGCCAAATGAAGCCCATTGCGGCTAGCAGTTATAGCGGCTAAAGTGGAGCTAGCAGTTATAGCGGCTAAAGCGGAGCCAGACTCCATATTTGGAAATCCGAGTGCGTATCGTGGCAACCACACGGACCAATCAGGAGCGCGGTTGCTAATGGTATCCGCCCCTCGGCGAGAGGAGACGCGGCGCTAGCTGTCAATCAAACCTGTTGCTAACACGAGCGAACACGGCCCCTGGAAATGGAAGCACCTGATTGGTCAGTTATTATTGCTAATAACTTGATTTATGAATAACCAACGAGAAAAAAACACTGGATTCATGTAGAGTGAGTCAAAACAGACGTTTTAGTTCCAGATGTGAGTTTGACAGAAACAGTTACAGAGTAAAGAGCACCAATGTCACAGGAAGTGAACGGCTCGGCCTGAAGGAGCCAGGAGCCTCCATAGCTGCTTCCTATTTTGAACGCGGCGGCTAGCATGCTAACACGGTCCACCGATATCTACAGTCTATGTGCATATCCTTTGTCTCACAGTGTGACGTCATCAGTTTGTTTACTTCCTGTTACTGATTTTTCAACTTTTCTCCACAAACAGCGACCTGATTGGTCTGAAACTACAGTTTATATTTACAAGAGGTATTAATACACTGAAGAAAGTCAAAATTAGAAAATAGTAAAAACCCATCATACGCACGTTAAAATGTGATACTTTTACGTGCGTATTTTTTGCTGTGGTATCTTTACTTTTACTTAACAAAATGGAGTACTTCATCCATCTCTGAATATTTGTGCTCATGTTCAACCAAGAAGTATTTTTATAAACTTAACAAAAAATTTAAAAGCGGAGACAAACGAGCAAAATGTTTAGTCAAATCTTAAAGTGCGTATGACAGGTTTTTATGGTTTTCTAATTTTGACTTTATTTGGTTATTAATACCAGTTGCACATATACATTTTAGTTTTACACCGATCAAGCAGCTATTTGTGGAGAAAAGTTGAAAAATATGTCGAAAGTAAACAAGCTGATTGCATCACACTGGGGAGACTAAAGTTATGCATAATTTACGCAAAAGAAACACCTTTTCTTGATCTTTTAAACATTGATTCAACAAAATAAAGGCGTTTGCGTGTATTTTTAATTAAAATAAAAACATCTGCCACGTTAGATGAGTTTTGGCCCCGTGTACAGTGTAGTTGCTATGGTAATTTCCTAGTGTGATGTCATAATTTAAAACCAGGAAGTAAAACTAAAAAAAAATTGCTATACCATGATAAAATTAGTGAAGTATTTTAACAAAATTTGAAATATATTGATCTTAACTGCATTTTTGTCAAATGAGTGTCCAACTTGTCAGGGGCCCTTTAAATACAAACCTGTTCACTTCATTCAGACTTTAAAGGGCCCATGACAGGTTGGACCACTAATTTCCCTAAAATGCAGTTAAGATACATATATTTCAAGTTTTGCTAAAATTCTTTACAAATGTTATCCCGCTTTAGCAGTTTTATATGTTTTAATTTCACTTCCTGGTTGTAAATAATGACATCACACTAGCAAATTACCATAGCAACCACACTGTAAACTGGGCTAAAACTCATCTAATGTCATCAATTCTTTTACCTGACAAATAACAATACGTTTGAACTTATTTATTTAGTTGAATTAAAGGTTGAATGGAGGATTTCTCGCCGATTTGAAAATCTGCGACTGTTAGTCCTTTTTTTGAAAAAGCGCATTCTGAGTGAACGCCGACCAAACCTCGTGCACGAGCACCAGCAGCACTGCCCCATGTGCATTTGTTTACAAGACGATTGGTGTCGCTTTCTCACGACAACCTCCGCCAAGAAGATTTAATAATACACTCCACATACAATTAGCTAAAAAAAGAGTCAGATAAACAGTTACCTGTCCAGCAGAAAGTTTACAGCGGAGGCATCAGTTGAAGCCTGTTTTGCTCTTTCAATGCTCGCCAGCGCGTAAACGATTCCCCCAGAATAACATGCCTTTTGTTTCTTTCCTCTGCAGACTTTAATCTCTTCTGTGAAAGCTCCAAAACAGTCTTTCTCTTTCGTCCCTCAGCCATTTTGGTACTTCGCGGATGAAAGTTTAGACCTACAATGACGGAACTCGCCGCTAACCTACATAAACACACTAGCATATCAACCACGCATGCACGGCCAGGGGAGCGAGCGTTTACCCTGGACGAGCCTGTGGGCGGGCACTAGCACCAGAGAATGATTGACACCTGAGCGGACCAGTTATTTGTGCTACCCACGAGGAAATGAGATTCTGATTTGTTGCCCGAAATCCTCCATTCAACCTTTAATGTTTAAATGGTCAAAAAAGTAGTTTATTTTGTGTAAATCGTGTATAAAGTTTGTTTCCCCAGTGTGATGTCATCAGTTTGTTTACTTCCTGTAATTTTCAACAGATTTTTCAACTTTTCTCCACAAACAGCGACCTGATTGGTGTAAAACAATAATTTATATTTACAACAGGTATTAATACACTGAGTAAAGTCAAGATTAGAAAATCATAAAAACCTGTCATACGCCCTTTAAATACACACTTCCTCATTTCACGGTTTAAACATCCCGAGCACCAGCTTTAACAAACACCGACGGCTATTTAATGCCATACTGTGGAACATTCCAGGCCAAACAACAGCATCGAACAGGTGGAAGACACTCAGAGAAGTTCACCAGAGTTCATCCTTGAGTTGAATCCAAACTGTGCGGCTGTTGTTGCGGTCGGTGGACAGCGGGGGGGCGAGAGAGGGCGCAGCGGGACACGGAGAAGAGAAACAAACAACGGACAGATGGAGCAACACACGAGACTTTTAATACATCCATGGTCCAGGGCCTTTAAATGAACTGGATAAGACACGCCCCCTCTGTCCGTGTCCCAGAATGATTAGTGGTCGTGTGAGGTACTGCAGCCTCTTGGGTCCAGCCTTTTTTGAAAATTGTACGTTATAATTGCAGACAGGACTTAATTATTATTATCGGTAAATAAATAAAATAGGAAATGTTCTTTTCTACCATTTGTAAAATCACAGAAATCCGCTACAGCCCCTTTAACACTACGAGAACATTTATTTATATATATATTTTACATTTATTTTATTTATTGATGTTGTTTACTTCAGTTCGCACAAATTCAGAAAACAAACCAAACAATACAAACTGTTCCAACCGTCTATGGATTATTGGCAAATCGTACCTGAATTACACTTTATGTTCATGCAGCTGATCTTCCCAATTCATAAAAATACATTTAGTAATTATACGTTTGTGGCTGTGAGACATGGATAAAGTTAGAATAAACACAGCTTCCATTTTTTTGTCAGCTTTTTTCTTTTTATTTACATATAATTTATTTTAGGTATTGAAGTATTAAACCAAAGAATAAAGTCAAAGTTAGAATACCTGTCATACGCACTTTAACGGACAAATATTATGCAAAATTTACTTTTTGGAGATTCGTTGGAGATACATTTAACTTCATTCGCACCTGCTTGATGAATCCTGGTTAGAAAATCCTCTCCCTCTGAGCGTCAAAAACACTTTAAAGTGCGTGTTTATGATTTTCTAATTTGGACTTTATTCAGTGTATTAATACCTGTTTTAAATATAAGTTATAGTTTTACACCAATCGGGTCGCTTTTTGTGGAGAAAAGTAGAAAAATCTGTTCATAATTACAGGAAGTAAACAAATCGATGACATCACACTGGGGAGACAAAGGTTATGCATAATTTACACAAAATAAACTACTGGTGTAAAATGTGCGAAGATTTTAACAGAAATATATTTATCTTAACTGTATTTTAGTTAAATGAGTCGTCCAGCCTGTCAGACGTAGTTAAGTCCATAAATCACAGCCAGACTCGCTTTGAGAATTTCTACCATCAAACCAAGATAATTAAAATTTCGTGACTGCATTAACTGGACAGAACACGTCTAGCATTTTAGAAACGTATGTATTTAAAATGTGTGTAATTCCCTCTGCAGCCAGTAGACGGAGCCAAAGCTGGCGTTTCCCAAGGCTGTGATAAAGTTATATTGTTCTTTATAAAAAAAACATTGGATTTTTAGTTCTAAAACATGAGCTGTAAAGATACTGGAGCATGTTTAAGGCCAAAAACAATATAAATAAGGCATAATGTTTGTCCTTTAAGAGCAGCAGCGGGCCGTGTGCAGCTGCTCTGCTCACGTCACTCCTTTCACACGATTTCAAAACATTCTATAGAATAATAAATGGTACAACTTTATAATAACTACATCTTATTTTGCCTTAATAAAGCATTAACAAAGACTTAATAATGAATATATAGCTTATTAAACATGATTCAGGCTTAGTAACTACTTAATTAAGGTTAAGGTTAGAAATTAGGGTTAGAATATTTGTTAAATATTTACCAAGCCTGAATCATTCTTAATAAACTTTTTGTTGATTATGAATTAAGTCTTTGTTCGTGCTTTATTAAGTCAGGAATAAGTGTAGTTATTATAAAGTGTTACCTAATAAATATTTAATGGGGGTAACTAACATTAATATTGTTCAAATGCTTATTTTTTGTTGGAATACAGTGTTTTTTTGGGTAAGTTTAGGGCTAGGTTTAGGAACAGATTATTTGGTTATGTTTAGGGCTTTGGGACAGGTAAACTAAGCCAAACTGGGTTGGAGAAAAAAAAAAAAGAAAAAACGCAGCCCGGATTCATTAGCTGTGTCTCTCCATGATGTTATTGCTTTGCCAGGAAAATTCCGCAGTATAGCATTAAACTTAAAGTTTATATGAGAGGTTCGACTACATATTTCAGTGAACATGATTATACTGAAGATATGACTAAACATTTTGCCTCTTTGTCTCCAGTTTAACAGTTTTTTGTAAAGTTTATAATGTCACTTCCTGGTTGGACATAGAGATAATTCCACAACCGTTACCATAGCAACCATTTTGGAAATAAGGGCCAAAATCCATATAAATTACACAATAGTTATGAGTTGACAAATAATAATACATGGTAACACATTTTTTTTTCTAAATTTCTTCACAAACTCCAACTTCACAACTGTAAACCTACAGTAAATAATTGCCTCAAGTGCCCTCCCACCAAACTAAACCATAATTAGAACATTTTGAGAACCTTCATACAGACTTTAAAGGCCCTGTACCTGATTTTTACTGTTTTGAAACATGATAAACAGAACAAGTTCATGTTAAAGTCTTTACATCAAGTCTTTACATCAGTCACATGTCTCACTTTCCTAAATATTCACCTCCATGAGTTTAGAAGCACTTTACACCTGTCTCTGAGCCCAGAACAGTAAACAGTAACAAACATTAGCATGCTAATGGCACACTTCCTGCTTCTCGTAGAATAAAACGCTCTATACAGATGCAGAGAAAGTGTTGTGGTCTCATTTTCACTCAAATAGCTGCTTTTATAATATATATGTGCAGGAACAACGCAGATTTTACTTTGTTAAATGCAAAAAATCAGGCACATGAACTTTTTTCCACGTTTCAAAATAGTAAAAATCAGGTTTGTGTTTGTCATATTTTAAAGCGTCTTTGTCACGTCGTTGTTTTTGTCACGTTTTTATCACTTTTAGTCCTGTTTTTGTCACGTTCAGTTGTGTTTGTCACATTTAAACGTGTCTTTGTTTTTAGTCACATTTTTGTCACATTCAGTTGTGTTTGTCATATTTCTAAAGTGTCTTTGTCACTTTTAGTCACGTCTTTGTTATTTTTGTCATGTTTAGTCGCGTTTTTGTCACGTTCAGTTGTGTTTGTCATATTTTAAAGCGTTTTTGTCAATTTTAGCCGTGTCTTTGTTGTTTTTAGTCATGTTTTTGTCCCTTTTAGTTGTGTTTGTCATATTTAAACGTGTCTTTGTTTTTGTGACGTTTAGTCACTAACAAACATTAGCATGCTAACGGCACACTGCTACTCGTAGAATAAAACGCTCTATAAACAGATGCTGTGGTCTCATTTTCACTCAAATAGCTGCTTTTATAATATATATGTGCAGGAACAACGCAGATTTTACTTCATTAAATGCCAAAAATCAGGTACATGAACTTTTTTCCACGTTTCAAAACAGTAAAAATCAGGTTTGTGTTTGTCACATTTTAAAGCGTCTTTGTTTTTGTCACGTTTTTATCACTTTTAGTCGTGTTTTGGTCACGTTCAATTGTTTGTCATATTTTAAAGTGTCTTTGTCACTTTTAGCCGTGTCTTTGTTGTTTTTAGTCACGTTTTTGTCACGTTTAGTCACATTTTTGTCACGTTCAGTTGTGTTTGTCATATTTTAAAGTGTCTTTGTCACTTTTAGCCGTGTCTTTGTTGTTTTTAGTCACGTTTTTGTCACGTTTAGTCACATTTTTGTCACGTTCAGTTGTGTTTGTCATATTTTAAAGTGTCTTTGTCACTTTTAGTCACGTCTTTGTTATTTTTGTCACGTTTAGTCACGTTTTTGTCACTTTTAGCTGTGTCTTTGTTGTTTTTAGTCATGTTTTTGTCCCTTTTAGTTGTGTTTGTCATATTTAAACGTGTCTTTGTTGTTTTTAGTTATGTTTAGTCGCTAACAAACATTAGCATGCTAACGGCACACTTCCTGCTTCTCGTAGAATAAAACGCTGAATTTGATTTTATTAAATGCCAAAAATCAGGTACATTAACTTTTTTCCACGTTTCAAAACAGTAAAAATCAGGTACAGCGCCTCTCTTTTACCCGTCTCGAAATATTACCTTAAAAACATGTCAGAAAAAGATTTAAATCAGACTTTTGCAGAGCGTGTCTTCCTTTTGGTCGGTCTTTGTCTGTGGAGTTTGAGCAGGAAGTCGTTTCGGTTTAAAGTTTCAGAAAAACGCTGAGTTCTGTTCACAAAAAGAGCTGCTGTTCTGTTCGAGGGTCGTTCCAGAAGAATCCAGGTCAAATGTGTAACTGCACCGCGCTTGTCCCACTGACCTGCTGTCAGTGAGTGCGAGGGTGAAGAGATGGTTAACACGGGGCTGGGGGATACGGGAAAAGCGATTATCACGGTTTTCTAGTGTCCAGATCACGATTTCGATTTTATCATGATTCACATTCACGTTTGTAAAACAATTTGTCATTTTCAGTCGTGTTTTAGTCACGTTCAGTTGTGTTTGTCATATTTCTAAAGTGTCTTTGTCACTTTTAGTCACGTCTTTGTTATTTTTGTCATGTTTAGTCGCGTTTTTGTCACGTTCAGTTGTGTTTGTCATATTTTAAAGCGTTTTTGTCAATTTTAGCCGTGTCTTTGTTGTTTTTAGTCATGTTTTTGTCCCTTTTAGTTGTGTTTGTCATATTTAAACGTGTCTTTGTTTTTGTGACGTTTAGTCACTAACAAACATTAGCATGCTAACGGCACACTGCTACTCGTAGAATAAAACGCTCTATAAACAGATGCTGTGGTCTCATTTTCACTCAAATAGCTGCTTTTATAATATATATGTGCAGGAACAACGCAGATTTTACTTCATTAAATGCCAAAAATCAGGTACATGAACTTTTTTCCACGTTTCAAAACAGTAAAAATCAGGTTTGTGTTTGTCACATTTTAAAGCGTCTTTGTTTTTGTCACGTTTTTATCACTTTTAGTCGTGTTTTGGTCACGTTCAATTGTTTGTCATATTTTAAAGTGTCTTTGTCACTTTTAGCCGTGTCTTTGTTGTTTTTAGTCACGTTTTTGTCACGTTTAGTCACATTTTTGTCACGTTCAGTTGTGTTTGTCATATTTTAAAGTGTCTTTGTCACTTTTAGCCGTGTCTTTGTTGTTTTTAGTCACGTTTTTGTCACGTTTAGTCACATTTTTGTCACGTTCAGTTGTGTTTGTCATATTTTAAAGTGTCTTTGTCACTTTTAGTCACGTCTTTGTTATTTTTGTCACGTTTAGTCACGTTTTTGTCACTTTTAGCTGTGTCTTTGTTGTTTTTAGTCATGTTTTTGTCCCTTTTAGTTGTGTTTGTCATATTTAAACGTGTCTTTGTTGTTTTTGTCACGTTTAGTCGCTAACAAACATTAGCATGCTAACGGCACACTTCCTGCTTCTCGTAGAATAAAACGCTAAATTTGGTTTTATTAAATGCAAAAAGTCAGGTACATAAACTTTTTTCCACGTTTCAAAACAGTAAAAATCAGGTCTCTTTTTTACCCGTCTCTAAATATTACCTTAAAAACATGTCAGAAAAAACCTTTTTGTCAGACTTTTGTAGAGCGCGTCTTCCTTTTGGTCGATCTTTGTCTGTGGAGTTTGAGCAGGAAGTCGTTTCGGTTTAAAGTTTCAGAAAAACGCTGAGTTCTGTTCACAAAAAGAGCTGCTGTTCTGTTCGAGGGTCGTTCCAGAAGAATCCAGGTCAAATGTGTAACTGCACCGCGCTTGTCCCACTGACCTGCTGTCAGTGAGTGCGAGGGTGAAGAGATGGTTAACACGGGGCTGGGGGATACGGGAAAAGCGATTATCACGGTTTTCTAGTGTCCAGATCACGATTTCGATTTTATCATGATTCACATTCACGTTTGTAAAACAATTTGTCATTTTCAGTCGTGTTTTAGTCACGTTCAGTTGTGTTTGTCGTATTTTAAAGCGTCTTTGTCACTTTTAGTCACGGCTTTGTTACTTTTAGTCGCAATTTTGTCACGTTCAGTTGTGTTTGTCACTTTTAGTTGCGTCTTTGTTGTTTTTGTCACGTTTAGTCGCGTTTTTGTCCCATTCAATCATATTTAAACGTGTCTTTGTTGTTTTTGTCACGTTTTTGTTACTTTTAGTCGCGTTTTTGTCACGTTTAGTCGCGTTTTAGTCACGTTTAGTTGTGTTTGTCGTATTTTAAAGCGTCTTTGTCACTTTTAGTCACGGCTTTGTTACTTTTAGTCGCAATTTTGTCACGTTTAGTCGTGTTTTTGTCACGTTCAGTTGTGTTTGTCATATTTAAACGTGTCTTTGTTGTTTTTGTCACTTTTAGTCGCGTTTTGTCCCGTTCAGTTGTGTTTTGTTGTTTTTGTGTCATATTGTGTCGTTGTCACTTTTAGCCGTGTCTTTGTTGTTTTTGTCGTGTTTTTGTAACGTTTAGTCGTGTTTTTGTACGTTCAATTGTGTTTTGTCACTTTTATTTGCGTCTTTGTTGTTTTTGTCACGTTTAGTCGCGTTTTTGTCCCATTCAATCATATTTAAACGTGTCTTTGTTGTTTTTGTCACCTTTAGTCGTGTTTTTGTCATGTTCAGTTGTGTTTGTCATATTTTAAAGCGTCTTTGTCACTTTTAGTCGCGTCTTTGTTGTTTTTGTCACGTTCAGTTGTATTTGTCATATTTAAACGTGTCTTTGTCGTTTTTAGTCGTTTTTATGTCACGTTTAGTCGTGTTTTTGTCATGTTCAGTTATGTTTGTCGTATTTTAAAGCGTCTTTGTCAATTTTAGTCGTGTCTTTGTTGTTTTTGTCATGTTTTTGTCACATGCAGTTGTGTTTGTCGTATTTAAATGTGTCTTTGTTGTTGTTAGTCACGTTTTTTCCCGTTCAGTTGTGTTTTGTTGTTTTTGTCATATTTTAAAGCTTCTTTGTCACTTTTAGTCGTGTCATTGTTGTTTTTGTCATGTTTCTATCACTTTTAGTTGCTTTTTTGTCATGTTCAGTTGTGTTTTTCATATTTAAACGTGTTTTTGTTGTTTTTAGTCACGTTTTTGTCACTTTTAGTCGTGTTTTTGTCACGTTCAGTTGTGTTTGTCATATTTTAAAGCGTCTTTGTCACTTGTAGTCGCGTCTTTCTTGTTTTTGTTACGTTTTTGTCACTTTTAGACGGTTTTGTCACATTCAATTGTGTTTGTCATATTTAAACGTGTTTTTAGTCACGTTTTTTTTGCTTGTTTTGGTGCTTTGTGTTAGTCGAAATAATAACTCATCTAGTTTTATAAGGTTTATTTAACAACTGTCACACAACACCGGCGGCAATAACTCACTCCATGCCAGACAACACACCGCCAGAGAGAGAAAAAAAATGTCCCAGGAACAACAGTGCCCCCTCGCTGCCAGGCATACAAAGGACAACATATTACAAGGCTAACAAACTCACTCTCTTAAAAAAAATAAATAAATAAATAACATGAATGTTTTATTTTTTTTATAAGCCCATTCATTTAAGAGTCCAACGTCCTTCATGCAGAGCCTTAAGTAGCATGGCTGAGGAGGCTCCCTTTTTAGTGAGGCAGTCTGCAAGCTGCTCTTTACTTTCTGACCACAACACTTGTAGAACCTTTTTAGTTTGGATCAGTTCTTTTATTGAACTGATTTCTAAGCGTAGTCGTTTTTCAGTTACAAACTTGGTAGACTCAAGTGCATCAACAAGAGAAAAATTATCAGTGACACAGATTATTGGCACAGGATGATCAGTGCTACCTGCAAAAAGTTCAGAAAACAGTGTTGAAAGAAAAATGGCATTGTCAATTCCCTCAGACATAGCTAGTGTTTCACCTGCAAGTGTACTTCGGACAACTCTCTTGATTCTTTTTGACTGCCATGATATTGGAGAGAAGAGTCCATTGTCACCCATCAAAACAATAAGGTTCCCACCTTGAGTTCCCCCATCCGATAGATTGGCAAAAGATGCATCAGAAAAAGTAACAATTTTTAAGTTACTGTCTTTACCAAGGTGCTGAAAGTTCAACTCAACTGACTTAGCCTTTAGTTTACACACAACTCTGTTTGCCTCATTTATAGTCTGTACAGTAGCTTGTTTGAGACTTGATGCCAAGTTACTTGCATCAAACATGAGATCGGGCCTGCTTTGTCTGGCAACCCACAGAAGTTGCCCTATCTTAGATCTAAGCTGATCCTTCTCTGCCTCTGTAAGGGGTGAGCATGGCTCTGTTGCCCGTGAGGGTGTAAGAGGTATGGGCTGTAAATGCTGAATGTATGTTTCTTGTTGTATTTGTACCTTTGTGCCCAATGTTACAAAATCGACACCCACATAAGAAAAGCTGTCCTGAGCTTCACGACCAACATGGAATTTGGATCTGAGAAGAGGTATGACAGTCATTGAAAACACTTGTGTACCTCCCCAAATGAAATCATCAACATGACAAGCTAGTACCCCGCTTACATTTTTGTTCTCATCTAGCCAGTAGAAAACAGCAGGGTCAACTTTAGATATGAAAGCTCCTGCTTCAGTCATTATGCTTTTCACTCTGTTATACCAATACAGTGAGGCATCAGCTAAACCATACACACATTTTCTCAGTTTCCAGAGTGTCCCTGTACTGTTGGCTTCTGGAGGAGGTTTGATGAAAATGTCCCTAGACAGTTCCAATCCTTGTAAGAAGGCAGACTTTATGTCCATTGAATGAAGTTGCCATTTTTTCTGACAACTCACTGCCACAAGGAGCCTCAGAGACTCTGAGGCACAGGTTGGAGAGTCCTTTTGTAGCTCAGAAACCTGTAGCTCCTCAAATCCTCGTGCAACAAGCCTGGCTTTTGGTACTAATCCATTTTCTGTCTCTTTCAGAGTGCACACCCACCTAGTGGAGATGCACTTTTGTCCTTTGTCCTCAACTTCCTCAAACACGTCGTTTTGTATCCAACTTTTTATTTCATTAGTCTTGGCTTCATCAAATGACAAATCCTTGGTCACAAAAACATCCTCACATATGTAAGTACCTGGAGCCTGAACTTGAAGATCCTCTAACTGTGACAGATCAACTGCTTCACTACTACCTGCCACCTCAGCAGGCTCGAGCAGCTCCAAGTTATACCAGTTCTTATATTTTCCTGTGGCTTTTCCAGCACGTCCTAACACTTTTGCAGTTTGTAAAACACCACTCTCTGTGCTTCTGAATGTCACAATTTGACCACTCTTTATATCTCCAGTGTCTTGTCTTTCTGTCACTGCATTTTCAGGAGCGGGCAGAGGATCACCATCAGTGTTTTCTGCACTTGTCTCTTCTGTATCCTCATTTATGTCATATGAGTGTTCGTCCTCACCTTTTTCTTTGTCACAGCTAATCTGAGGTTCCCCATTTTCCTGGGTGACTTTCCTCAGCCTAAGTTGGTGAACTCTGACACAAATGCCTCCGTGCCTGACAAATACAACTGCTCCATCCTGATAAATGACCACTGCTGGCCCTTTCCACTCTGGACAGTCCACCCGTTTGTAAAATACCTTGTCTCCTTGTTCATACCTCTCATCGCTGTGACGCAACTGTTTCTTTAGTGCTCTTCGTATGCGCTCCGAACATTCTGCTTCTGTAAAGGCCTTCCTTGCTGTGTGCAGAGCTGAGATGTGTTTGGCAACCCATTCACTTTTGGTGGTGCCCTCTAGAGCCGGTGCTTTGTCAATCAACACAGAAGGTAGGTTTGGATTCTGCCCGAACACGAGCTGATGTGGGCTGTAGCCATGGACACTTTGCATACAATTCTTCGCCATAAGAGCCCAGTCCATAGCAGTGTTCCAGTCACATCCAGTACTAGTTTTCACTTTGAGTATAATCTCAGTCAAAGTTTGGTTGTGGCGTTCCAGCAGTCCATTACTCCAGGGGCTGTATGCTGGTGTGGTCTTTACTTCAATATTAAAGTTTTCAGCCATGTCTCTCACTTCTTCATTATTAAACTCCCCACCATTGTCACTGAACAACTTTTGTGGTGGGCCGTGCACACTAATCCAATCATGAATAAAGTGCTTGACTATCTCAGAAGATCTCTTGGTGGTCAGGACACTTCCAGCACTAAATCGAGTGAACTGGTCAATGACATGCAGGTACCACACTCCTGGTTCAAGCTCATGGAGATCAACAGCTACTGTCTCATTATATGTTGATGCCAGTGGTAGGCCAACAGCAGGTTTGGGTTTGGTTTTACAGAACCTTTGACAAGCTTCACACTGACCTATGACCTTCTGTAGCAAGCCAATACATTCTGTGTCTTTATTGCCAGAACTACTCAAAAGTCTTTGTAGTTTGTCAGCAGAAGCATGACCAAACTGTTTATGAAGTTTCTCTAAAACTTTCATCTTTTTACTTGTGTCCATTTTGTCTGTGCTTGTCAGTACTTCTTCCTCAGTAGTTGCTAATATCTGATCAGCATTATCAGGACATTTACCCTCACTGTCCACTATGTTCACACAGTAATGTCCTGAGCTTGTAAAGTCCAGTTTGACAGGTTGATTGAACATCACTGCGCTGTCATTGTCCATGTTCAGAACTGTTCCTGCCCTTTTTAATGATGTCTTACTCAAAAGCAGGGGGACGTTAACAGGAACCACTTCAGTTTCTATGTTGCACTTTGTGGTGCCAATCTTAGCTGGAATCTTAACCTTTTTGACGGAGTACACCACTTTTCCATCTCCAAACTTGAAGGGCCTGTGACTTTGTATCTCTGTTCTTTTCACTGACTCTATGTTTTTCTTTCCTGACACGGTCATGTAGTTGTCCAGCCACTCTTGTCCACATACTGTTCTCGTGCAAGCAGTGTCTATTATAGCGGAGCCAAAACATTCAGTCATAAATATTTCTGCATTTGTTGGAGATTCTTTGGTGTACAGAGTAATGTTACACTCTTCCATGTTTGTCTTATCTTCAGTTATTTGAACATTCTCACCTTTATGTGGGCAATCTTTGGCCCAATGAAACGTACTTTGGCACACTGCACATTTTGATCGTCGTCCGAACTTGTCCAGCGGGTTAGTACCGGGCTGTGGCATTTTCGGTCTAGCACTCTGTTGCCAGGACTTGTCTTTACGCCGTCGCTGCTCCGTTGCATATACGGATTCTTGGCTAATTCCGTCTGTAGTGACACTCGTTTTTCCGCCAAATATTCTCTTCAAAGCGGACTTCATAGAGGCGAATGTTAAATCCGTGCATGCAGTTAGTGCCAATTGCCTATCTGTTATATCCAAGCACGCAGTGTCTAGTAGCTTAAAAGCTAAAACTGCGTCGGGCAGCTCCATATTATACTTGCGCATTCGTGAATATCGCTGTTCGAAATCAATAATATAGTCCGCCATGGGCACATTTACGTCTTTCACAATGCGGTCAAAGTTTGTGTACGCTTCATAAATCCGGTCTTTCTCTTCTTTTAGGAACAAGTTATCAAGTTTGGCAAACAGGGTGGCAATACCTGTGTCTTTATTTAGATCGTCTACCGGAATTTCCATCGCCGTCTCCCGCGCCCTGGCTGATAGCGCCAAAGCCACCGCAAGGGCTTGCTTTTTTTCCTCCAACTCGGTAACTCGGACCCATATGCCGACTTCATTCTTCCAACTTTCATAGGGCTTTCCTTCTTCAAACGGTGGCGGAACTCTGTAGTTGCTAACCATCCTCTACTACCAATGTTAGTCGAAATAATAACTCATCTAGTTTTATAAGGTTTATTTAACAACTGTCACACAACACCGGCGGCAATAACTCACTCCATGCCAGACAACACACCGCCAGAGAGAGAAAAAAAAATGTCCCAGGAACAACAGTGCCCCCTCGCTGCCAGGCATACAAAGGACAACATATTACAAGGCTAACACTTTGTGTCGCGTTTGTTGTTTGTAGGTGTGTTTTTGTCATTTTTGAATGCATTTTTAATCACTTTTGGTCACCCTTTTGTGACTTATTTCAGAACATGTTTGCACAAATCCAAGCTACAGTGTTAGCAGTTTTTATTCAAATCAAATCAAGACGTTTGCTGTTTGTGGGAGAAATTATTGCGCTTCAAAAACTGCAGCCTTTGCCATTTGCTAATTGCTTCCATTATGTGTGGATTTGGTTTAATTGTGCAGCTCTGGCCTTTAAGAGGTAAATAAAGTCATCTGCTCAGAGGCTTCAGAGGCTAAACAACAGGAGAAAAAGTGTGTTTGAACAGACAGCTGCATTAAAGACACAAACAGTCAATCACGATACGACGATTTCACAAAAATAGCAGAAGACTGTCACAGGGACAAGCTGACAGTTCCATTTTTATCACCGTATCGTGTAACGTTTTCTCGACATTTGGCGTTTTCTCGACGTATGCTGTGGCTCAGAGAATCTCCTGCTCTGTTTTTAAAACCACAAATCATCTTTGGACTCGTTCTGGGCATTTCTGACTCGCTGAGAACGTTCTAATTGTTTATTTTCAACTCGTGTGATTCACTCTGCAGCCAGTAGATGGTGCTAAATCTCAGTTAGTGCCGCGGGAAACAGCACTTTTTTTAGTTCTAAAACATGTCTGAGCGCGTTTAAAGGCTAATAACGATACAAATAACGCAGAATGTTTGTCCTTTGAATGTATTTTGTGACAGACTGAACCTTTCTTGGCGTCGGCTGGACTGAAATTTGGAGCAAAGCGTTATGTGTGAAGTTCCTTGACCTTTTTGAACACGTTTAGGGAAAAGAGCTTGGCCTTTGTTACAGTTTAACTCTCCACATCGACTTCTGAAGTATTTAATCTTTACACGGAGCCTCAAAACGATACAGAAGTAGGTCACGAAAGAATGTCTCCTCAGCATCTGACGGCAAGAGCAGAAGGTATAAAAGACCGGGACTAGCCCAGGATCAGACCAGGACCAGGATCAGACCAGGGCCAGACCAAGGCTAGAACAGGACCAGACCAGGACCAGAACAGGACCAGACCGGGACCCAACCAGACCAGGACCAGACCAAGGCTAGACCAGGGATAGACCAGGACCAGACCAAGGCTAGACCAGGGCCAGACCAGGGATAGACCAGGACCAGACCAAGGCTAGACCAGGGCCAGACCAGGGATAGACCAGGACCAGACCAAGGCTAGACCAGGGCCAGAGCAGGGATAGACCAGGACCAGACCAAGGCTAGACCAGGGCCAGACCAGGGATAGACCAGGACCAGACCAAGGCTAGACCAGGGCCAGACCAGGGATAGACCAGGACCAGACCAAGGCTAGACCAGGGCCAGACCAGGATCTTCTGGGTTTTTCCATCAGGATTGAAACACCTTTATTTGGTGAAAATGGACTGCAGGTGCTACATTCAGATGCAGCTCCAGGTGAGAAGCTCGAGTGGAAATATATTGAATTGATCATGTTTGTGACTGACATTTAGAGCTAGAAAAAAATAACATTTTAACTTGATTTGACAAATGAAAATGACCAATTTGACAGACTTTTGGACAAAATTTATTTTTCAATATTTATTTTTTGGGTTGGATGTGCTGTAATTTTATTTGCATCACTGAATGTTCTGTGCTTTTTTCCCATTTTCTCAAAAAAAAAAAGAGAATTTAGAGAGAATTTATTTCACTCAAAAAGAACAAATTTTTCTCATAAAAATTGAAACTTTTCTCATAAGAATTGATTCAACTCATGAAAATGGACTTATTTCACTAATCACCCAACCCCTGAAGCCTTTTCTACGATGGAACACGCCTGGTCGAATGAGAGATTACATCCACTTATGTCCCTCATAAAAACAGGAACTTTTTTCTTTAGAACATAGTTAATTTTACTCATGAACATATTTTTTTACTCATAAAAACAGAAACTTCTCTCATTTAAAACAGAAACATTATATTTCTTCAAATGAATGCATAAGCTTCCATAAAAAAGTTATATTTCTGCATTTTTTTCAACCAAGACATTTACGAGCACATGTTTAGCCCATTCTTGAATAATAAATACCATCTTTGAATTCACATGACAATATTTTAATTAATTAGGGATGTAAAAATAATTCAGAGTAATAATTGTTTGGACTGTTGCAAAAATGAGTTTAATTCCATTTGCTAAAAAGTAAACCTGAAGTCTTCTTTTATTATAATTCAGAGTGCTTGATTTCATGAAGCTGGTCACTAATTCTCTTGCAAATTATAATTTTTTGTGTCTAAACAGGTCAGTTGACATATTTGATTAGTTTATTTTGTCAATTTGCCCCTCATTTCACTAAAAATAAAGTCAAACAGTGGCTTAAATCAAACCAAAACTGCATACTTTAGAATTTAAGAGCGTTTTCTTTTAAATATTCTGCCTTAAATGTACTTTATGTCCCTGTTGTATTGCAGTCTTCTATTTATTTTAATTTTTTGCAGGAACCAAATTTATAAATTAGTTTGAAGACCTACAGACATGGAATCAGTTGCACTTTAAACTACAACAATGTTTTTGTTTTTTTGTTCTGCCCCTATCAAATAATAAAAAAAATTAATTAAAAAGTGAATTAGGATTTTGTTTTGATGTCAATAATTGCTAACAATCATTAAACAGCAACAGGACAGATGAGGGATTACACACATTTCCTTGCAATATTCACACTAAACACTAAAAATAGCTACAAATCATTATATTTGGTGTGTTTTATGCAAAAAAAAAAGTCCTGAAAATGTCTCAACCCTTTAATAGAATTTGTCTTTTCAACAAACAAAAGTCAAGGTCATTCTATGCCTTTTGTCCCATGTTTTTTTCTTGTTGCGCCTGGGTTTTTTGCACGTTTTGCTGCTGATGGTTGTACACTGTTTCCACCACCAGAGGGCAGTGCTGTCCTGTTCTTTATTAAACTGCACTGTGTGGTTTTCTGATTAGAACCACGCTCTGTCCCAGTATTTATCTCATACTCAGCACTAATCAGGCATTTTTTCAAGACTTTTGTACATTTTAAACAGTATTTTATGTTTTCTAGTTTACAAAAAACAAATAGCATATGTATAAATGATAATAAAACAATAAATTACCTAGATTTTTATGTTTTTAGCTCATGCTTCTAGTTTCAAAATGTCAGCAGATACAGGTCTGTCTCCATCTAGTGACACTTTTTATTACTGCAGTTTATGATTTTCAGTCATAATGAACAAAACAAGTTTTTATTGTAGAAATAATAGTGCAAAAAGCTTCAAAAATGTTTAGTCCTGGTTTAATTGCACCAGTTCTCATTTAGTCCTGCAGTCCTGGTTTAATCCAAGGCTTGGTCAAAAGGTCATATTGGCTCCTTTTATTTATGTCTAACCAAATGATAATAATGTCTAGACACTTTCAAATTGCACCTTAAACCGTGGATAAAAGATAAAAAAGAAAGAAGTCTGTGAGTGCTTTTAACTCTTTTATTGTTCTTTGTTGTCGTTTTGTTGTTTTGCTTTTTTTTCCTGTGTCATATGCCAAAAGACTTCTGATGGAACTGAGCACTTTTGCTGTGATCTGACATTTTTTGCTCTATAACTGTTGCAGATGTTTATTAAATTCACTTTTCCAATCAAATAAGTTTAAAAAGAAATAGATAAATGTAGTTTCCTTGACAAAAACATGTATAATTAGTGCAGACTCAGTCCTGTTTAAAGGTCCCATATTCTGCCCTTTACACAGTCTATTCTAAGGGCTTTGTTGATACATTTTTGCGTTGTGTAATATCCATAACATAACAGTTTCCAAAAAACACCCATTTCTTGGACTGGCCCCCCTCCTGCAAAAGCAAACGGCTCACTCTGAGATCTGACCCCCCCGAACAGAGAGCAGGCTGCCCCCCCCCCAACTCGTGCCGAATCCTAGAGCGGAGATAGTGCATGCGCCGTGTGCTCCTGTAAACAGCGATACACAAACACTGAATAAACCTTTTCTCGTGCTCCAGTGCTGAGTCTCGTCCTGGATCTGACCTGGAGTTCGTGCTCCAGGGCCTCGACGTTGCCGTTTGGTAAATAACAAGCTAACTCTTCTGTCTGTCGTATCCATCGTGTAATTACTGTGTAGCATTAGCATTAGCTGTTTTTATTCTTGCGGCTGCGCGCTTCCTGGAGGCGTGGCTTAAACACCGTGTCATCTTAGTGAGGAGCCCCCGTCTGCTGCTCAGCCGAGGGGGATGGAAAAATACATTTTATTTATAAGCGCCTTTCAAAACACCCAAGGACACTGTACATGACAACAAGAAATAAAAACAACAGAATAAAACCAACAGTACAGAACTGGATGATGGTGTTGGAGTGACTGAGTTCTGTGGTGTAGGATTGTCTGAACAGGTGAGTTTTGAGTCTGGATTTGTAAAGTGGAAGGAGGTCTATGTTTCGGAGGTCAGGAGGGAGAGAGTTCCAGAGCTGAGGAGCAGAGAGAGGGGACAGAGAGCTGGAGAAAGGAGGAGGAGCCGAGCGAGAGGGAGTGGAGATGTGGAGGAGGTCAGAGTTGTACGGTGGAGCCAGGTCATGGACAGCTTTGAAAGTGTTTAGGAGAATTTTGAAGTGAATCCGTTGTTTTATGGGGAGCCAGTGAAGTTGTTGGAGGATGGGGCTGATGTGATGGTGGGAGGGCGTCCTGCTGCAGAGTTTTGGAGAAGCTGCAGTTTCTGGAGGGATTTATTGGGGAGACCAGAGAGGAGAGAGTTACAATAATCGATCCGGGAGGTGACTAGACTGTGGACAAGTATGGCTGTGGTGTGAGGAGTGAGAGAAGGGCGGAGACCAGAGATGTTGCGAAGGTGGAAGTAGGCAGAACGGGTGATGTTGTTGATGTGGGAGAGGAAAGAAAGGGTGCTGTCGAGGATGACACCCAGACTCTTGACTTGGGGGGAGGGGAGGACGGTGGAGTCATTGATAGAAATTGTGAAACTGTTTGATTTTGAGAGAGTGGAAGGGGTGCCGACCAGTAGGACTTCGGTTTTTGAGCTGTTAAGTTTGAGGAAATTAGAAGAGAACCAGGAATTGATTTCCTGCAGACAGAGGGTAAGAGAGGCTGGTGGAAGTGATGCAGTGGGTTTAGAGGAGAGGTAGAGCTGGGTGTCATCCGCGTAGCAATGGAAATTAATGTTGTGTTTACGGAAGATAGAACCAAGAGGGAGAATGTAGATGATGAAAAGAAGGGGACCCAGGACAGAGCCCTGGGGCACACCAGCTGGGACAGGGAAGGGGTTGGATTGGTGGGATTTAAGTTGAATGAACTGGCTGCGATCAGAGAGATAGGAAGTGAACCAAGAGAGAGGAATGTGGGAGATGCCAATAGATTTAAGCCTGTGGATGAGAGTGCTGTGTGAGATGGTGTCAAATGCTGCTGTTAGATCGAGGAGGATGAGAATAAATAGTAAGTTAGAGTCAGAAGCTATGAGGAGATCATTTGTAATTTTAAGAAGTGCCGTTTCTGTGCTGTGGAGTGGGCGAAAACCAGATTGAAAATGTTCATAGAGACATAGTTGAGAGGCGACTGTTTTTTCAAGAATTTTGGATATGAAAGGTAAATTAGAGATGGGGCGCAGATTATTGAAGTTGTTAGGATCTAATCCAGTTTTTTTTTCAGAATAGGGGTAACAGAGGCAGTTTTGAGTGATAATGGGACAGTTCCGGTGGTCAATGATGAGTGAATGATATTAGTAATGAAGGGGGCAAGCGAAGGTAGGCAGGAAAAGACAGTTCTCTAGCGAAAGCATGAGGGAATCAATCAAAAAAACACTTTGAGCAAAACATACAAGGCCCAAATAGCACTGGAGGAAGGTTAAAACCTCTGAAAAGTCGATTTTGCATGATATGGGACCTTTAAGTCTGGGTCCAGGGATAGTTGGTCCTGGTTAAGTCCTGGTTGCATCCTGGTTCAGTCCTAGTCCTGGTTTAGTCCAGTTACTGGTCTGGTCCAGTTTATGTTCTGTCCTGGTTAAGTCTTTGTTCAGTCTTCGTTTGGTGCTGGTTCAGTCCTGGTTTAGTCTGGTTTCTGTCTTTGGTCAGTCCTGGTTTCATCCTGGTTAAGTCTTGGTCCAGGCCTATTTTGGCCCTGGTTTAGTCTGGCTTCTGTCAGTTTTGGTCAAATCCCGGTTCAGTCCTGGTTTAGTCCTGTTACTGGCCTGGTCCAGTTAATGTTCTGTCCTAGTTTAGTGCTGGCTCCATCCTGATTAAGTCTTAGTCTTGGCCCTGGTTTAGTCTGGTTTCTGTCTTTGGTCAGTTTGGGTCAAATCCTAGTTCTGTCCTGGTTTAGTCCTAGTTTAGTCCGGTTACTGGTCTGGTCCAGTTAAAGTTCTGTCCTGGTTTAGTCTTGGTCCAGGCCTATTTTGGCCCTGGTTTAGTCTGGCTTCTGTCTTTGGTCAGTATTGGTCAAATCCCGGATCAGTCCTGGTTTAGTCCGGTTACAGTCCCGGTCCAGTTAATATCCTGTCCTGGTTTAGTCTTCGCTTAGGCCTGGGTAAGTCTTGGTCCAAGCCAAAGGCACAGTACGTAATTTTCTGGATTTCATCCAAATAAAACCATCCAAAATAGAAAAAAAAAAATATATGCTTTTCGTTTAGTCTTTATTTTATATTTTAATCTTAATGTTTTGGTTAAAATGTTGCATACGGTGACTTTAATGTTCTGTCTTGGTTTAGATCAATGGTTCCAGACCTTTGTTGTCCTGTGAAACCCCCTAAGGTTTGTTAACCCCATTAACTTGAGTTTGGGGCAAATCAATGGGTTTACTGGTTGAATCTACTCAATTATTACTATTATATTTCTTGTCTTATTATATTCACGGTCCAAGATGCTCCAAAACGATGCTAAATTTAGAACTAATGACACTTTTTATTCAGATTAAAGTACATTTTTCATCTTCATTTAAAACCTAAAACCATTCCCGGTGCCCCCTGGTGATGCCTCCCGTACCCCTGGTTGGGAAACACTGGTTTAGGGCTGCACGATATTGGAAATGAGTGTGATTAGTGCTGCGATAACGATATTATTGCAATATTTTCCCCTCATTTGCATATATTTTTCATTTAAATAACAATTAAAGGGCCCCTGACAGGTTGGACGACTCATTTGACAAAAATATAGTTAAAATCAATGTATTTCAAATTTTTTTAGAATACTTTTCATCACTTTTTATAAATTTTATCACGGTTTAGCAATTTTTTTTTTTTTTTTTTTACTTCCTGGTTGTAAATGATGACATCACACTGGGAAATTACCATAGCGACCATCCTGTACACGGGGCCAAAACTCATTCAATGTCAGAGATTTTTAAATTTTACAAATAAAAATACATGCGAACAGCTTTGTTTAGTTGAATCAATGTTTAAAGGATCAAAATTAGTTTCTTTTGTGTAAATTATGATTAACTTTTGTCTCCCCAGTGTGATGTCATCAGTTTGTTTACTTCCTGTTATTTTCAACATATTTTTCAACTTTTCTCCACAAATGGCTGCCTGATTGGTGTAAAACTATAACTTGCATATAATATATAATAATATAATAATATTTACAAGAGGTATTAATACACTGAATAAAGTCAAAATTAGACAATCATAAAAACCTGTCATACGCCCTTTAAGTACTCAACTCTTACTGTAAAATATGGTTTAGTTAGCTTAGTACAAATATTACATCGGAGACCTTTGGAGTGTTAAAGTCTGGAGTGGCTTTATCCATTACTCAGGCATTTTAAACATTTCTGACATTTTATTCACCTTCATTTATGTGTTTATGAAATAATGGGGGGAAAAATGATGAGGATTTTGAAGAAAGAGCTTTAACAATAAAAGACTTGCGCTTTTGAGGGTGAACATTTAAAGGGCGTATGACAGGTTTTCATGATTTTCTAATTTTGGCTTTATTCAGTGCATTAATACCAGTTGTACAAATACATTTTAGTTTTACATAGTGGTGGGCCGTTAACGGCGTTAACGTGCTGCGTTAACGTGAGACTCTTATCGGGCGATAAAAAAAATATCGCCGTTAATCTATTCTCAAAGTTGGGTTGGGAGCACTGTTCCCTCTAAACTGCGCGCATGCGCAATTCTTACAACTCCCAGGGGCATCGCGCAGAGAAAATCTTTGTCGCGCACGAGAGAAAGAGAGAGAGAGGAAGAGAGCGAGAGACGCGAGCTACACACACATAGCGCCAAATCAAAGGCTCGGAACTAAAAATCCCATACGCTTTTAACTAGTCTTTCTTCTGGACCAACCCGCCTCGTATTTTTCGTAGTTTTGAGAACAGCTGACGAACTATTGCGTCTAGAATAGCGCAAATTACCGCGAAGATTTGCGCTCCCCATCGTGACTGAAAGTAACGTATTGCGGCCCGTTACTGCAGACCCCTAAAACATTTGGTGGTAGCACGCTGTACCAGCAGGCACGTAGGCGAGCTCCTCCACCTGACGCACGGAAAAGTAGTCCCACTAAAATCATTACCTCTGGAGTCAAACCATCACAGCAGACACAAACTTAATCCAGGGTCAGACTGTGCACTTTTGGCGATTTAATCAGTCCAACCCTGAACTCACGATGACTAACTTGATTTGAGTTCATTCATTTTGGATCTGACTTGTCTCCGCGCGTCTTTACGCGGCAGCGGTGTGAGCGCCGTGAGCAGCGCGGCAGACCCACACAGACTCCTCTGTCTTCAGCACCAGTGAAGAATCATGAACCAATCAGAGCAAACGCCACAGCGCATCTACAAAGTTTAGCGCTTTGCACAGTTTTCGCGTGTATTGATATGTAAATTAGCCGCGTGCGTAACGAGGCGTTAGGTGCTTTATGCACAGAATAATCCCAAGTGAAAACTGGAAGAATGAAAATGAATGGCCACTGACGGAAAGTTTATTTAGGCTTTGAAGACTGTCTTCTTGTGTCAGAGCTACAGTAAAGTCTAATCAATGACATCCTTCAAGAATTAACTGTAAATTATCATTAGGCCTATTTGAAACATGGGTTTATGATCTAAACATGACACACAGGTTACTTTGTCCAGAGGCTTCCAGGGGAAATTTAAGCACAGAATTAAATTAATACAGAATTAAATGAATATTGCACAGAAGTGTTGCTGGATAAGAGTCAATCTTTATATTAAAATGCATCAGAAAACTGAAAGCTTTGGAGGGAAAAAACACCATGACTCTGATTTGAACACAACTTAATGATGATATCCATTTTTTTAATTAATTCTACCTAAACCAAATTATAGCTGAGGGGCTGTGATCAGAGAGGAGGACAGTGCAGCTCACAGAGAAACACTGACTAGAAAATGTATTTTTAAGAAGCTTCCCAATGGAAATCTCGACAAGACTAAGGTTGTTTGCACCTTGTGCAATGTGGAATTAGTTTACTGTAGGAGTTCTTCCAGTCTCAAGTACCACCTAAACGCAAAGCATCCTTTAGCTAATGCCGGGCCAAGCACTGATGTGATGAGCCCCTGGTCTAATGCGCCACCTGGCTTGAGAAACCCGTTCTCAAAGACTTACTTTTAGTCATTATTTGGGTAGCACACATATTCTGAATGTCTTCGTCAGAATTCAAATGAGCCATTTTAATCTAGATTAATCTAGATTAATTCCAAGATTACAGTGAGATTAATCTAGATTAAAAAAATTAATCTATGCCCACCACTAGTTTTACACCAATCAAGCAGCCGTTTGTGGAGGAAAGTTAAAAAATATGTTGAAAATTACAGGAAGTAAACAGACTGATACCAGGGAGACAAAGGTTAATCATAATTTGCACAAAATAAATGACTATTTTTGATCCTTTAAAAACTGATTCAACAAAATAAAGGCGTATGTGTGTATTATATAAATCTGTGACATGGAATGAGTTTTGGCCCCGTGTACGGGATGGTTGCTATGGTAATTTCCTAGTGTGATGTCATCATTTACAACCATGAAGTAAAACAAAAAAACAAAAAAATTGCTAAACCGTGAAAAATATTGTGAATTATTTTAACAAAATTTGAAATATATTGATCTTAACTGCATTTTTATCCCCAGTGGTTAGGGGGGGCAGTCTGGCTGCTCACAGCACAGCAGCCAGACTAGAGAATACTACCGCCGTATTCCCTGCGTGTCGTAAAAGGCGACTAAAAGGGACGGGGCGAGAGGACTGGGAATCCTCTCCCCTGTAGCTGTTTCCTAGAAACGGACAGGGGCGACATCGGTGATGGTGATGGACGGGAGGTGTGTTAGGGCTTTGTTGTCCCTCTCTGGGTGCGGCGGCTGTCCCTGTGGGGTCCTCTGGAGAATTCCTGGGTGCTGGTGGTGGTCCGGTTTGCACTCTGGGTCTGGCCGGTTCATTCCTTTGTGGCGCCTGGGGCGGGTCCTGGGGGTTTTCCGCTCGGGTACGCTGGCTGCCTGATCAAATCCAGTGCATGGATGGGGGGCGGGTGGACGCCAGTGTGGGCTTGGCCTCCTTGGCAGAGGTGTGAACAATAATAAATATATATATATATATATATATATATATATATATATATATATATATATATATATATATATATATATATATATATATATATAGAATAAAAAGAAAATAAAAAAAGTTGTGATGGTGATGCGGAGGGGGCGCTGGTGCAGACGGGGGAGGGGGGGTCACGGAAGGAGGGTTTGGGGGGGAGTGAGGGTGTGTGCCCTGTCTAGGCTACCCCACTTTGGTGGGACACAGCCCAGGTAGATAGATAGATAGATAGATAGATAGATAGATAGATAGATAGATAGATAGATAGATAGATAGATAGATAGATAGATAGATAGATAGATAGATAGATAGATAGATAGATAGATAGTATTTTTGTCAATTTCTTTGTCCAACCTGACAGGGGCCCTTTAAGGTTTAACCAGTAGGACTCATCGTGCATCTTCGCTTGTTATTATCGCGATAACGATATTTTTTCGATATGTTGTGCAGCCCTGGTTTAGAGTCCCGTTTCTGGTTTAAAATTTACAGTTTTACAGTTGTGAAACGGGAAAAACAAAACTAGATTTTATCACGATTCATGTTCACTTTGTATGTTTCTATCGTCTTTAAAAAACATGTTTAATTGTGCTTTTTCTGACCAGTGCGATGTATGTTTTAATGATAGGATTCTGTTCAAATTCACATTTTAAACATGATTTTGTCGCTCAAGTGGCATTTGTCATTGTTAAACGCGTCTTTACCATTTTTTGTTGTGTTTTGTTGCATTGAACCGTTGCATTTTTGTCACTTTTGAACACATTTTCATTGCTTTTGGTTGTGCTTTTGTCGCTCGTTTCAGAACACGTTTGTACAAATCCAAACTACAGTGTGAGCAGTTTTTGTTTTTGTGATATTGCCATATTAACAAAATTTGAAATATATTGATCTTGACTGTATTTTTGTCAAATGAGTCGTCCAAACTGTCAGGGGCCCTTTAAAGGTCCCATATCATGTAAAATCGACTTTTCAGAGGTTCTAACCTTCCTCCAGTGCTATTTGGGCCTCGTATGTTGTGCCCAAAGTGTTTTTTTGATTGATTCCCTCATGCTTTCACTAGAGAACTGTCTTTTCCGTCCCCCTCGGCTGAGCGGCAGACGGGGGCTCCTCACTAAGATGACGCGCTTCACCAGGATGACACGGTGTTTAAGCCACACCTCCAGGAAGCGCGCAGCCGCAGAATAAACACAGCTAATGCTAATGCTACACAGTAATTACACGATGGATACGACAGATAGAAGAGTTAGCTTGTTATTTACCAAACGGCACGTCCGTCATCGAGGCCCTGGAGCACGTCAAACTCCAGGTCAGATCCAGGACGTAGGACTCAGCACGACGCACCGTCAGGACCAGAAAATGTTTATTCAGTGTTTGTGTATCGCTGTTTACCGGAGCACACGGCGCATGCACCATCTCCGCTCTAGGCTTCGTCGCGGGTTGGGCGGGGGAGGCGCGCGGGTTGGGCGGGGGAGGGTCGCGGGTTGGGCGGGGAGGCAGCCTGCTCTCTGTTCGGGGGGGTCAGATCTCAGAGTGAGCCGTTTGCTTTTACAAGGAGGGGGGCCAGTCCAAGAAATGGGTGTTTTTTGGAAACTGTTATGTTATGGATATTACACAACGGAAACAATTATCAACAAAGCCCTTAGAAAAGACTGTGTAAAGGGCAAAATAGCAGAATATGGGACCTTTAAAGTCTAACCAGTAGGACTCATCGTGCATCTTCGCTCGTTATTGTCATGACAACGATCTTTTTTCGATATTTCCTGCAGCCCTGGTTTAGAGTCCCGTTTCTGGTTTGGCAAAAAACATATCCCTGTAAAATCTGACTCAGCAGTGACACAACATTCCCCTCGAACAACCGACAAACCTGCCCTCTGGCCTCGCCCCGTCCCGCTCGGAGTGATGCGTGGGTGGCCGCGATTGTGACGAGGCGTTCGGGGATGTCCTCCGAGGGTGAGTCACTGGGCCGCTGCTGTTGTCGGTGAAAGAACACACGATCCCGGGGCAGAGGCGGCCCACGAGGACTCGGGCGGCGAGCTCAAACGGGAGAATCAGGTCACTCGCTCCCCTCAGCGGACGGGACCCAAGAGACGGATCCGGTGTCTCTGAACCGGGACCAGACCGAGACTCTAAAGAGGGGTTTAGAAAGTCCAGCATGAATCATAGACGTGTTTACAGCAGGGTTATTCAGCTTCGTTTTTCCGAGGGTCACATGAAATAATAAATAATACAATAAATTTTAGTTGCACAATGTTACATTTTTGTGATATGGCTGTTACAAGAAAAACTAATTTTTTTGGTCAGTTTTCTCTCTCACATGTTGACTTTCATGTTGAAACAACAAACGTGTCCAATCTGCTCCTAAAGATGTTTTATTCTTCCATTGAATCCACTTCATCCATAGATTTCTCTGGGACATTGTAACTTCAAAGGACGTTTTCTTCTGAATGAACATATGGATCACAACTTAAAATAGATTCCCCACACACCAAACTTTTCAATCTCGGACTCAACAAGATTTTGACGAAGTATACAGAAGGATTTTTTTTATATCTAATTCTAAAACTGATTTATTGAAGTTTTAAAATTTAAAAATGAAGCGAAATTTGAATTTTTAGGACAATTTTCAGTCCAATCTAGTTTACACAAAAATTAAATAAGAACTCCAAAGTCCCCTCTGTACATTTTTATAACTAATATGTTACAAAATGAACCAAGACATTTAAACCTGGTTCTGTCCATTTTTCAGATTTAAATGTCCCAAATATGTGGATTTTTTGCCGTTTTTTTCACATAAAATGCCTTATTTCTACATGAAAACATGACATGATGAAAAACTTTTTTTCTTACATTTATGTGACTAAACTACAGGAGAAGTTTACAATTGATATCTTTAAATTTAAGATTTTTTTCCTATTCCCAATCTCACTTTAAGGCCAATGAATATTTTCCTTCTTTATTTAAAGTTTACAGTTTTACAGTTGTGAAACGGGAAAAACAAAACTAGTCCATGTTCTTGATTTTTTGCATGTCATAAAGTAAATTCTGCATTGCCCCAGCACAGATAGAATGTAAAAGTAGATCACAATTATCATGAGATCATCAGATCATGATTTAGATTTGATCATGATTCGTGTTCTATTTCTATTGCCTTTAAAAAACATATTTAATTGTGCATTTCCTGACCAGTGCGATGTATGTTTTAATGATAGGATTCTGTTCAAATTCACATTTTAAAAACGATTTCGTCGCTTAAGTGGTGTTTGTCATCGTTAAACGCGTCTTTACCATTTTTAGTCGTGTTTTGGTACATTGAATCGTTGCATTTTTGTCACTTTTGAGCACATTTTTATCACTTTTGGTCGCGCTTTTGTCGATCGTTTCAGAACACGTTTGTACAAATCCAAACTACAGCATTACCAGTTTTTTATTTTTGTGATATCACCCAGTCCTAAAATGTAGTTTCGAGATTAAACCATGTGTAACAAGCCAACAAACTGCAACAAACTGCATTTTCTAGATAAATCTGGGCCTCACTTGTGCATCTTTATGGGTAAATGTGTCTTTCTTCCATGTGTTATTTAACTGTCACCCATTTGTCAAAGCTCTCACAACATAATTAGGGCAGAACACGTCAGGCAGGACACGTTAGAGCCGTGATAAAAGCTCCTCCAGCACAGAGCCTTCTGCGGCAGGACCACACCTGTACTCGGCCTCCGCTCCACGTCTATTTAATGATTCATTTGACTCGGAAAAATTGCTTTTTCCACGAACGAGCCGCTTCAAAGCAGCGCGCGCCGACAGCTCACGCTCCGGCATTTCAGAGTGAGCTGAGGTGAGACGCGGGGCTAAGCACTCGACGAGCTCACGGTAAAGAGTTTAGACCCCGTTTTGAGCTAATGAGGGCTGGATACTTTCAGTCGATTAATCAGTTGATGGTGTCTTAGTCCAGTGTTTCCCAACCAGGGGTACAGGGACTCTAAGGGGTACGTGAGCAGTTACCAGGGGGCACTTGGAATGGTTTTAGGTGTTTAAAGTGCGTATGACAGGTTTGAATGAATTTCTAATTTTGATTTTATTTGGTGTATTAATTCACCTTATTCTGCCCCGCCCACTTTTGCTGTTTTTTGCACTTTTGTTGTAAACGCACTTCCGTTTGACGAGAACTCCGTTAAAGCTAATGACGAACGAGGGAAAAGTCTCTCCGCTAAAATGTTACATAAAGTAGATTGATTTGTGTAAAATGTTTAATGAACACGAGCAACAACAAGTCACAACTCAACGATTTCCTGAAAACGTCTTTTTAGTCGAGTAGAACTTATTTTCTGTTGAGCTCGTCTGCTCCGTGTGAACTACAACGGAAACAAGACGGCGACGCGGACGACAACTTCAGGAATAAAGTGAATACGTATTGTACATAAAAATTACTGTTTTACACCAGTCGTGTTGTAGTTTGTGGAGAAAAGTTGAAAAATCTGTTTAAAATTACAGGAAGTAAAAAGCTGATGACATCACACTGGGGAGACTCATTCCATCCAAAGTTTATGCATAATTTACCCAAAATCAACAACTTAAATTACCCTTAAAACATTAATTCAACAAAATGAAGGTGTTCACATATATTTTGATTTGTCGGACAAAAAAATCTCTGACATTAGCTGAGTTTTAGCCCAGTGTTCAGAGTCATTTCCTAGTGTGATGTCATCGTTTACAACCAGGAAGTGATATTAAAAAAGTAAAAAAAAACAGCTAAAAATGATTAAATGTATAATTATTCTTAGCAAAAGTTGGAATATATTTATCTTACTTGTATTTTAGTTACAGGAGTAGTCTAACCTGTCATAGGCCCTTTAAATAATATGAAATGTACATTTATCTGAATTAAAAAGGGTTATTATTTTTTATTATTTTGCATATTTTTGGAGACTCTTGGACCATAAACATCATTAAAACCAAAATATAATAGTAATATTTGACAATATGTGATTAATAAACCTATTTATTTGCCTCAAACTCAATTTCAGGGGTACTCTGAGTATGAGACAAAGCTTAGGGGGTACTCGAGACAAAAAAGGTTGGGAACCACTGTCTTAGTCGGCCAACAATTTTATTAATCAACCAATTATTTTATTTAGATTTAAGGATTTATGTGGCAAAAACAAGAAGATATGGAGTAATGCTGGGTGAAGAGAAAAAAATCTTAAATTTAAAGATATCAATTGTAAACTTCTCCTGTAGTTTACTCACATAGATGGGAGAAAAAAATGTATTACAAGTTTTTCATCATGTCATGTTTTCTTGTAGAAATAAGGCATTTTATGTGGAAAAATGGCCAAAAAAACAACATATTTGGGACATTTAAATCTGAAAAATGGACAGAACAAGGTTTAAATTTCTTGGTTCATTTTGTAACATTCATTCATTCATTTTCTACCGCTTGTTCCCGTTAGGGGTCGCGGGTGACTGGAGCCTGTCCCAGTGACTTTGGGCCTTAGGCGGGGCACACCCTGGACAGTGGCCAACTCGTCGCAGCAAACGCAGAGACAGAGTCAACCATTCACTCTCACATTCACACTCTACGGGCAATTTAGAGTTTCCAATTAACCTGAACACAGTCATGTCTTTGGACGGTGGGAGGAGCCAGAGAACCCGGAGAGAACCCACGGTAACACGGGGAGAACATGCAGACTCCACCCAAAGAGATCGTGTGATGTTGGGGTGGTCCGAGAGGCAGAAGCTCTAGACACTCTGCCTCCCAATTCACCTTATTCCTGAAGTTGTCGTACGCGCCGCCGTCTTGTTTCCGTTGTAGTTCACACGGAGCAGACGAGCTCAACAGAAAATAAGTTCTACTCGACTAAAAAGACGTTTTCAGGAAATCGTTGCGTTGTTGACTTGTTGCTCGTGTTCATTAAACATTTTACACAAATCAATCGACTTTATGTAACATTTTAGCGTCAGACTTTTCCCTCGTTCGTCATTAGCTTTAACGGAGTTCTCGTCAAACGGAAGTGTGTTTACAACAAAAGTGCAAAAAACGGCAAAACTGGGCGGGGCAGAATAAGTTGCTGCTTTTGGATTTCTTATTTAGTTTTTAAGCAAACTAGATTGGATTGAAAATTGTCATAAAAATACACATTTCACCTAATTTTCTTTGACTTAAAACTTCACAAAATCCGTTTTAGAATTAAATATAAAAAAAAATCCTTCTGTACGTTACGTCAAAATCTTGTTAAGATCAAGTTTGTAAAGTTTGTTCTCATCTCTGTGGGAGAACAATGCACTTTATGAAAACAGCCTTTTGAATTTACAATGTCCCAGTGGATTCAGTGGAAGAATAAAACATCTTTAGGAGCAGATTGGACATGTTTACCACATGAAAGTCGATATGTTGAGAGAGCAAAAAAAGCGCTTTGCCTGTAGTGTCTCGCCTTAAATACCTACTTCCTCCATCCATGCTGTGAAAATCAGCTCGAAAGCTCAGGTGCCCAACTTTTTTCTTGTTATTTAGTACATTTTGTTTCCCCCCAGAGCCTAAAACCAGCACTTTGTGACAAAATAAAACCACTAATGTCTGCATCTAACAATACAATAATCAGAATCAGAATCAGAAACTGTTTATTGCCATTGTCAGTGAAATTCACAAACGTAGGAACTTGCTTCGGCGTAGGTGCAACATAAAGCAAAGGATAAAATATAAAAAATATATAAAAAGGCATGCATAAAATTAAGAATAAAATAGACTAAGATAGACTATATACAGAATGTACAGTTGGCAGACAGTGCAATGTGCAAATGAGTAGTGCAAATAGATTGTTCTTAAATAGTATTATTGTTGAAGTGACAGGTGTTACAAAGTGTTCATGAGTCCAACGGCAGAGGGAAAGAAACTGTTCTTGTGGCGGGAGGTTCTGGTCCGGATGGACCGTAGCCTCTTGCCCGAGGGGAGTGGCTCAAATAGTCCGTGTCCAGGGTGAGAAGGGTCAGCTGTGATCCGACCTGCTCGTCCCCGAGTCCTGGAGACGTACAGGTCCTGGACAGATGGAAGGCTGCAGCCGATCACCTTCTCAGCAGAGCACACCATGCGCTGTAGTCTCTGTTTGTCCCTGGCTGTGGCTCCAGCACCACACGGTGATGGAGGAGGTGAGGATGGACCACACGGTGATGGAGGAGGTGAAGATGGACCACACGGTGATGGAGGAGGTGAGGATGGACCACACGGTGATGGAGGAGGTGAAGATGGACCACACGGTGATGGAGGAGGTGAGGATGGACCACACGGTGATGGAGGAGGTGAGGATGGAGCACACGGTGATGGAGGAGGTGAGGATGGACTCGATGATGGCCGTGTAGAACTGCACCATCATCTGCGCCGGCAGCTTGGCTTTCCTCAGCTGCCGCAGGAAGTACATCCTCTGCTGGGCCTTCTTGATGATGGAGCTGATGGTCGGCTCCCATTTGAGGTCTTGAGTGATGGTGGTGCCAAGGAAGCGGACAGAGTCCACGGTGGTGATGGGAGAGTCTGTCAGGGCAAGGGGGGGCAGGGGGGCTGAGACTTTCCTGAAGTCCACGGTCATCTCCACTGTCTTCTGGGCGTTGAGCTCCAGGTTGTTGTCGCTGCACCAGGACACCAGCCGGTCCACCTCCCTCCTGTAGACAGACTCATCGCCGTCCGAGATGAGTCCGATGAGGGTGGTGTCGTCCGCAAACTTGATCAGTTTTACAGAGTCGTGGCTGGAGTTGCAGCAGTTGGTGTACAGGGAGAAGAGCAGAGGAGAAAGTACACAGCCCTGTGGAGTTCCTGTGTTGATAGTCCGAGTCTCTGAGACATTCTTCCCCAGCCGCACGCACTGCCTCCGGTCCGTCAGGAAGTCAGTGATCCACCTGCAGATGGAGTCAGGCACGTGGAGCTGAGAGAGCTTGTAAACTTAACTTAACTTCCATCGACCCAGAAGTAAAAGCTTTACGCAGCGCCAGTCCCTTCTCTCACTCTGGTGTTGAACTGTCACAGAGAAACATGTCCAGGATCGTCATGGTTCTCGTCCAACGACTTCCCAGCAGTTGTTTCCTTTCCACGTTTCACAGAGTCCCACAAACCGCAGCAGCTTTTACAACCCACTGTTTGGAGTGAAAGGCACTGAACCAGAACAGAAAAAGTCAGGTACAGCTCCTTTAATGATTCCTTTAAAGGACAAATGACAGGCAGATCTGGGCGAAACGAAAAAAAATGATTCATCATGATTTTCTTAAGGCCAGATCATGATTTCGATTTGATCACGATTCATGTTCATTTTGTATTTTTCTGTTGCCTTTAATATAGCTGCAAGATTTAGGAAAAATATCTAATTGTGATTTTTCTGACCAGTGCCATTAAGATTAGATTGTGATTTATGTTTTAATAATAGGATTTTGTTCAGATTCACATTTTAAACACAATTTTGGTAGCGTTTTTGTCACTTTCAGTGTTGTTTGTCATATTTAAACGCGTCTTTGTCACTTTTAGTCGCGTCTTTGTCGTTTTTGGTCATGTTTTTGTCGCTTTTGAACACATTTTTATCGCTTTTTGTCGCGCTTTTGTCACTTGTTTAAGAACACTTTCTTGGTCGACTAAAGACCTTCCTTATCGACCGATTAATCTATGTATCTGACCCAAACTAAACCAAAAAACACAACTGCACTGTTCATGCAAAAAAAAAAGTATACAGAAAAGTACCAGGAAACAGTGTATTAATCTGTTAGATATGTATAAATTAGATTAATCTCATAATTCACTCCATTATCTTTAGCTCACCCACTCCATATCTTCACTTTTTCACTGTTTTTGTCGTATAAATCCTTTTAATCGAAATAAAAATAATTGATCGACTAAAAAAAAGTTGGTCGAATAACTAAAACACCAATTAATCGACCGATTAATTGACTAAACGACTACAGCCCTAATAACAGATCCACTCTTTAAAGCAGTGCATTGATGGTATATATTTACATGTGTGTAATTTCCTCTACAGCCAGCAGATGGAGCCACAGCTAAGTCAGAATAGCATCTCCCAACGCAAAGATAAAGTCAAGTTTTTCTCTGTGGAATCATTTTATTTCTAGTTTTAAATCATGTCAAACTGAGGACACTCGAGAGCAGGTTTAAAGGCTGATAGCAATACAAAAAACGTGTAAAAACAGCTGCCTCGTCCATCTCCGCTTCACAAACACGCTCCTGATGTATCCCCGGCCCGCACACCCAACACCGGACCACCGCGGAGCCACAACCGACCCGCTCCTGTCCACCTTAACTCAGATTTATTCAAGATCTGGACCGGGATAAAAGCGTTCTCCCGAAAAAAAGAAAGAAAAAAAAACACGACTTTAAGGTGTATTTTGTTTTGAAAGAAAAGACTCTCTCAGCGCCGGAGTGATTGCGCGGCCAAACATTTTCCTTTATTTGAAGCGGCGGGCGAGAATGTGTGTGAGCGTGTGTTGTTTGAAGAGTAAACAGTTCGCTGCCGGTGTTTGGGCGCAGGACAAGGACAGTGATGGAGAGCCACAGCTGACGGTGGACCTGGAGCCACACACGGAGCGGGCGGACGAGGCCGACGCCGCCGCGGACCTGGTCTACGCCCTCAACGACCGGCCGCCCTGGTACCTCTGCATCCTGCTCGGCTTCCAGGTAACGGCGGGTTTGCACTACAAAAAGTGGATTTTAAGAAAGTAAAAAAGTCTTATAACAAGAAATAAATTCTTATTTTTTCTCTAAAAAGAAAAAAAAATCTCATCTAGGAAAAAAATCTTATTTTAAGAAATCAAATCTAGCCTTTTCTTATTAAGATATATTTGCTAAAATCTGTTATATTTTTGCTTGTAACAAGATACAAAGGTTATTTTGAATCTTATTTAACTGTAGACTAACAGTATTTTTCTTAATTTGAGAAAAAGTAAGAATACAAACATGTCTTGATATCATTATCAAGAAAAAAGCTGTAATTCTTTTTTTTTTTTTTTTTTGTTTTTTTTTTTTTTTGTTGGGACAGTGCATGTTAATGAACATACATGATATACATGCTGTAAACACACCAGATTAAAGCCTTGGGCTAATTTCCATCTGTTGTCCTGCATTCACTCTCACAACACTCTCATTAATACACCAGCAATGAATATTATCATTCATTCATTTATTCATTCACACACACAAACAGAGACAAGGACAGACAACCATTCACTCTCACATTCATACACTATGGACATATGGGAATAAATTAGATAATTTTACTTATATCAAGCAACATGTCCTTGAAATGTGATATCCAGAAAGAAATTATTGCTTACATTTTACAATTTTAAGGATATTTTTCCAACATCTAGTCTTAAAATGAGAAAAATATTCTTAAATTGAGCAACTTACAAACAAATCTTTACTGATTTATTCTTTTTTTGAGCATAATTTCCTTGAATTTCCCGCTTCATTCAGAACATTTTGCTTAAATCAAGCCATTTACAGGGAGCAACTGGCTTCAATTGAGACATTTTTTTCTTGTTTTTTGACTTGATTTTTTTCTTGATCATCAGAAAAAAAAATCTTAAAACAGGTTTTCTAAGCAAGAAATTTTTGCTTACCCCATTGGCAGATTTTTTTTTGCTTAAAACAAGCAATTTTTTTTTTCTTCTTGTTTCTAGTAAGGCACTTTTTGCAGTGTGGTTTGCGCCGTTTTCCACTCAGCTCTGGCAAATTTATCCCAGTTAAGCCAGTTTTTTTTTTAGGTTTTTTGTTTTACTTCCTGGTCATAAATGATGACATCACACTAGGAAATTACCATAGCAACCACACTGTACACGGGGCCAAAACTCCTCTAATGTCAGATTTTTTTTTTTATTTTACAAATAAAAACACATGCAAACACCTTTATTTTGTTGAATCAATGTTTAAAGGATAAAAAAAGCAGCTTCTTTTGTGTAAATTATGCACAAACTTAGTCTCCCTAGTGTGATGCCATCTATATATTTACTTCCTGTAACTTTCTGCAGATTTGTCAACTTTTCTCCACAAACTGATACTTGATTGGTGTCATTTTGATTTACAACAGGCATTAATGCACCAAATAAAGACAAAATTACAAAATCATGAAAACCTGTCATACGCACTTTAATGTGAGACGCTGCAGGTGATTAGGCAAAAAATGTATTTAAAGATATCTATTTGAAACTTTTCTTGTAGTTTACTCACATTAATGTAAGAAAAAATATATTACAAGTCAGTAGATCCCAAACTTTTTACCCCAGTCACCAAAGAAAAGATTTGGTTTTCTGAGTATGTCTTAAGTAGGAATTAAGTACCGTATTTTCCGCACTATAAGGCGCACCGGATTATAAGGCGCACCTTCAATGAATGACCTATTTGAAAACTTTGTTCATATATAAGGCGCACCGCATTATAAGGCGCATAGAATAGAAGCTACAGTAGTGGCTGTGGTTGCGTAGTTGCGGCTCAGTATTGATCCATATATAAAGCGCACCGGATTATAAGGCGCACTGTCAGTTTTTTGACAAAATTGAAAGCTTTTAGGTGCGCCTTATAGTGCGGAAAATATGGTAGTTTTAACTAGAAATTTACTAAAGAAAGAGCAAAAAATGTGAAAAAATGTACTCTAAATCAGTGGTTCTCAAACTTTCTCAGTCGTGACCCCGAAAATAACAATATTTCACATTCACGACCCACAAAACATAGGCGATACGCAAAGTGATAAATGAGCCTTGTATCTAATGTTTGACTTTATTTTCAGAATATGGACCTAGAAAATGACCTTAATGGGCCGACAAATAGGAATCTACATTCACCACTGCATTTGAAGGGGGACAAGTCTTGTGTCAATTTTTCACCATCATCTGGAGACCCCTAGAAATCATTTTGCGACCCTCATTGGGGTCCCGACCCCTAGTTTGAGAACCACATATATTTTTTATTTGGCTAAAATACTTCACAAATTTATCCCAGTTAAGCCAGTTTTTTTAGGTTTTTTGTTTTACTTCCTGGTCGTAAATGATGACATCACACAAGATATCAATTTGAAACTTCCCCTGTAGTTTACTCACATGAATGTAAGATAAAAATGTATTACTATAAGTTTTTCTTGTCATGGTTTCACGTAGAAATAAGGCATTTTATGTGTAAAAATGGCCAAAAAAAAAACACATATTTGGGACATTTAAATCTAAAAAATGGACAGAACCAGGTTTAAATTTCTTGGTTCATTTTGTAACATATTAGTTACAAAAGAAAAATTACAGAGAGCATTTTGGATTTCTTATTTAGTTTTTAAGTAAACTAGATTGGACTGAAAATTGTCAAAAAAAAGTTCAAATTTTGCCTCATTTTTTGTCTTAAAACTTCAATAAATCAGTTTTAGAATTAGATATTAACAAATCCTTCAGTACGTTTGGTCTAAATCTTGTTAAGTCCAAGATTGTAAAGTTTGGTGTAGGATCTACTTTAAGGCTGATCTTTATGTCTCTGCTTTTCTTCCTTAGTTTACGCACATAAATGTAAGAAAAAAAGATATTACAAGTTAGTGGTTCCCAAACTCTTTACCCCAAGTACCACCAAAGAAAAGGTTTGGCTTTCTGAGTACGTCTTAAAAAAAAAAGTACTCTAAATCAGTGGTTCTCAAACTTTTTCAGTCGCGACCCCGAAAATAACAATAGTTCACATTCACGACCCCCAAACACTAAAAACATGACACGCAAAGTGATAAATTAGCCTTATATCTAATATTTGACTTTTTTGAGAATATAGATCTAGAAAAATGACTTTTATTGGTGACAAATAGTAATCTACATTTACCACTGCATTTGAAGGTGTCAGGCCTTGTTTAATTTTATTGTATCAGTTTTTCCCATCATCTGGAGACCCTTGGAAATCGTTTCATGACCCCCTTTAGGGTCCTGCCCCGTAGTTTGAGAACCACTGCTCTAAATGATGTAAACCTTACAATTAAAGAGGCCTCCACACACCATCAGAAGACGTTTGCGTTCCACCAGTGTGAAACACTTTACAAGTCCATCATGTCACGTTTTCATGTAGAAATAAGACATTTTATGTGTAAAAATGGCCACAATATATCTTTTAAATCTGAAAAATGGAAAGAACCAGGTTTAAATATGTTTGTTCATTTGGTACACATATTAGTTACAAAGAAAATTACAGAGGAGATTTTGGATTTTAAACTAGATTGGATTGAAAATTGTCCTAAAAATTAATATTTTGCCTATTTTTAAATCAGTTTAAGACTTTGATATCAAAAATCGTTCTGTCTAAATCTTGTTGAGTCCAGATTGTACAGTTTGGTGTGGGATCTACTTTAAGGCTGATCTTTTTCTCTCATTAAACAATAAAATAAAATACAGAAATGAGCAGTAATTACATCAATACAATAATCAAACGTCCTTTTTCATCTTGAATCCGATGCCTGAGCAAAGGGAGATGTTTTGAAGAGTTTTTTTTTGAGGGCTCAGACTTCATGATGTACGGGAGGGCAGTCCATCATGGAGGGGCCGCCACAGTGAGTGCTCTGTCTCCTCTAGATTTAAGTCTGGCCCCTGGGGATTCCAACAACAATCGATCAGCTGATCTCAGGTTTCTGGTCGGAGTGTGGAGGGTAAGCAGCTCTTTCAGATCGACCGGAGCCAGACCATTTAACATCAATGATTTGTATAAGATCTTCACCTTAGGCTTCAGGGAAAGTCTGCCCCGTTCAGATCTAGAGCGCGTTATTCATGCATTTATTACCAGCCGCTTAGACCAGGGGCTCCCAAACTTTTCTGCCCGGGCCCCCCAAGTTAGAATACAGAAGAAGAGCCATTACAGAAAATGGCCAACATTCACACGGTCAGTTGGTGACTTGGTCGGGGAGGGGTTAGAATGAGCATAATTGACATTTTATTTTAATCGATTTGAGAAAATTACAGGGTTTATTAGATGTATCTTCTTCCTGTTCCTTTTGTTCTGGACAATGATGCATGTAATTTAATTTAATTTATTTATTTATTTATTTATTTATTTATGTATTTATTTATTTATTTATTTATTTACTATTTGTTTGTTTATTTATTTATTTATTTATTTATTTATTTATTTATTTATTTATTTATTTATTTATTTATTTCAGGGACAGTGCATATTCATTCACATTTACATGTAAATATGCCAGAATTTGCCACAAGGCTATTTTTCATCTGTAGTCCCTGGACAGTTGTTAAAACGTCACCCTAAACATAATAAAAGTACATTGTTATTACAAAGTTAAAATGCATCACTCTTAAATCATACAATAGACAGACACTGTAGCAGACAAACCTTGAACACTCACATAACAAAGAAAACAGCAACAAGGCGAACAAGTAACAACAATCAACCAAAAACAATCAAAAGGCAAGATTCCAGCAGGGGGGAGCACGAGGGGAATGAGCTAATGCTGACAGGTCTGATTGTCTATGAGCCATTTTTTTAACTGAATTTTAAACGAAGCGTATGTGTTGATGTTTCTGATGGTGATGGGGGTGTTATTCCAATGTTGAGCAACTCAAACAGAAAAGGTGGTTTGACCAAACAGACTTTTCCTGAGGGGGATGATACAGTCCCCTCTCGCTGCTCCTCTGGTTCTAATCATTTTGCGGTCTTTGTTTTGTATCACTTGGTTTGATTTCTGAATTTGTGCTAATGAAAGTAAATGGCATGAACAATAAAAAACAAACAAAAAAAATTAGCCATGCAATCGATTCGGGACCCCCAAAGTGAAATGAAAATGACAGCAGCAATAATTTATCAGGTTTAATATTGGTTGAGACACGTTTAAACTGACACAACCATTTGAAACCTTTTTAGCGCTGCACTGACTTGTATGACTCAGACGGAGCAGGAATGACACAAAAAACACTCAGGAAACATGAAAAATTGTGTGTTTTTGATTAAAATCCTTGTTCATCTACAAATATTCTCCTCCAGGACGTCGTCAAACTTCTTCGCTTCAGCTTTGTTTCGGTAAAATTGAGTAAAATTCTCATATTCAAGGGTCTTTTGTGATTAACGACTAATCGATTAATCAAAGGAATAATAGCTAAACTAAACTATAGCACATGCACTCACCACAAGAGCAGCGTTTTCTCTTGTTTTCTCACTTATACTACATTATATTCTATTCTACTGTGTATTTATACTTTATTCTAAGAAGTTTGCAGGCTCTTTAGGCAAGTCTTATTGTGCAAAAAACTATAAATAAATAAAAGGACAAATGAACAAATAGAAAAAAATAAGAACAGATTTAAAAATATACAAAAATAACATAAATAAATTGAAATAAATTAAACTGACACAACCATTTGAAACCTTTTTAATGTCAAAACCCCCTGCTTTTCGGACGTACACAATTTTTACGCATTTTTGCTCCTTTTGATAAACCAAACAAGCCCACAAAACATCATTTGCATCAGTCCTATCTGCGGTTTATGAGCACTTTAAAATGACAGATTGAAGTCTACAAGCACAAATCTACAAATTTTTAGCATTTTCAAGCACTTTTTCAAAAAAGTTCAAGCACTTTCACAAAATTTTCAAGGATTTCAAGCACCCAAACGAACCCTGTTTGTTGCATTTATTGGCTTTTTCACACAACCAAACCACAACCTCAGAACAAATGTGTAAAATATTACTTAATTTTGCGTGAAGACGAGTGACATAGATTCTTTAAAAGTCTGCAAACAAAAGCATATTCAGAACGGAGGCAAAAGTGAAAGGCAACATGATGTGATTTCACTCAGAAACTGGGATTAACCTCAGAATGTCACAAAATATGAAAAATGTAGATGATTTTGTGTCAGTAAAAGCCTCAGACACGTGTGAGTGACATCAGAGCTGCTTTAAACACATTTATTATTGTATTTTACATAATGTTTTAGGAAATTATCATCAACTCTTTGCATTTTTGATGAAGGAACAATCCAGATTTATGGATTTTACTGGAAAAATACTCACAGAAATGTTGAGCTCACAATCATTTTTCATTTTTTCTAGAGCTATATTAGATACTATTCCATAAATTAGATTCTTTTGAAGCTAAAACACAATTTTATGGCTAGAAAATTGTATTTTGTCCATGGTTTGTTATAGAAAAGCAAACAAACTGACCTTTCTACTCTGGAAATTCAAATGTGTTGCTTTTTTCACTGAAGCGGCCGGACAGCCCTGAGCTCTCGACTTAGCAGTCCATTAGCGAACGTAGCGCGTCATGCTAGCCGTGGCCTTCCTGCACAGATGGCGGATTGCGCACGAAACATCTTGGCTTTTCAGCTCGATGTGAAGATAAAGAAGTTGAATTAAGGCAGGAAACTCTTGCCAAGTTTTCAGTTTGGATTGTCCCGGAGCTGTTTTATGTTATAGATACAAGTGCAGATTGTGATACTGGCCTTAAATGCTCGTAGCTTTTGCAATGTTGTTCCCTCATTAAAAGCACACCTGCGGTTTCCTTGCGTTCGACCCTGCGTTTCCCACATTTGTCGTGTCGGGGTTATGATTTGGAGATCGTGATTAAGGATAGGACCAGGATGAGAGCGGGGCTTATGGATTTGATTTTAAAAAAACGTCTATATTATGCGCAAAAAACAGAACTGTGGGAACAAAGAGCAGTGGGAACATAGGTGCGCTCTTGTTTTATTCAGACGTGTTTGAATGTTCTTGCTACGTTAACCTTCCGGAGCTAAATGTCATCAAAGTGGCTTCGACTGGAGGCAAAATGTAAATGTTTGAATAATTATCTGACGTTAGATCTAAATTCTGCTGGTTTTAAGTGTTTGTGTTGGAAAAAAATCAACACATTTGGAATTTCCAGAGTAGAAAGGTCAGTTAGTTTGCTTTTCGATAACAAACGATGGACAAAATACATTGTTCTAGTCTTTAAATTGTATTTTAGCTTCAAAAGAACATAATTTATGGTGTATATCTGTAGATAAAATGAAAAATGATTGTGGGCTCAACATTTCTGTGAGTATTTTTCCAGTTAAACCCATAAATCTGGATTGTTCCTTCATCAAAAATGCAAAGAGTTGATCATAATTTCCTAAAACATAATGTAAAATACAATAATAAATGTGTTTAAAGCAGCTCTGATGTCACTCACATGTGTCTGAGGCTTTTACTGACACTAAATCATCTACATTTGTCATATTTTGTGATATTCTGAGGTTAATCCCAGTTTCTCCAGTGAAATCACATTATGTTGCACTTCACTTTTGCATCCGTTCTGAATTTAGAATGTTTTTGTTTACACATTTGTAAAGGATTAATAATAACACATGTTTCCACTACAGTCCCTGACAAAAGTCTTGTCGCTTATCCATTTTGTAGAAACAAAAGCTTATAACCTGACTTTAAATGAATCGATTGGTTTCAGAAATGTCTCATATGAAAGCTAAAACCCTCCCAAATTATGCTCAATATACTAAAATAAATTTGCTTCACTGAAGAAAGAATGATCATGTAATGAACACAGAAAGGTCAGATTTTGACAAGACAAAAGTCTTGTCGCCTACAGAAAATTGAACAAATAATTCACTTCAAATACAAAAATATGTTGCATAACGTCAGTGAATTAAGTAGTGGTGCTGTGAGATCCATATTTAATATCTTGTATGACTTCCATGAGCTTGAAGGACTGCATCCATGCGGTTCCACAATGATTCATACAATTTGTTGATGAAGTCATCGGGAATAGCAAAGAAAGCAATCTTACATGCCTCCCAGAGTTCATCAAGATTCTTTGGTTTTGCCTTCCATGCTTCCTCTTTCATTCTACCCCAGACATGCTCAATGATGTTCATGTCTGGTGACTGGGCTGGCCAGTCCTGGAGCACCTTGATCTTCTTCGTCTTGAGGAACTTTGATGTAGAGATAGAAGTATGCGATGGAGCACCATCCTGCTGCAACATTTGCCCCCTTTTATGGTTGGGAATGTAAGAGATAGCTAATACTTACTTTAGGCTATTGATATTGCCTTCCACCCTACAAATGTCTCGCACACCCCCATACTGGATGTAACCCCAGACCATGATTTTTCCGCCACCAAACTTAACTGTTTTCTGGGTGAATCTTGGATCCATGCGGGCTCCAGTAGGTCTCCTGCAATATTTGCGGCGGCTGTGATGTAATTCAACCGAGGATTCATCTGAGAAATCCACCTTCTGCCACTTTTCCAGTGTCCATCCTTTTAGCAGGCTGTGGGCCTTGGCAAATGCCACACGGTTTTTAATTGCCTTTTGTTTAGTGCTGGTTTCTGTGCACTGATTCGACCATGGAGGCCATTTCGAGACAGAATTCTACAGACTGTTCTGGTTGACACAGGGACTTGAGGTGACCAGGTCTGGTGGAGCTCTGCTGCAGTGGAAAAGGGGCTGGCCTTGGATTTTTGAATCAACAAACGGTCCTTCCGAGCAGTTGTCTTACGGGGTCTGCCGGACCTGGGCTTGTCAAAAACATCTCCAGTCTTTTCAGAATCTTTTCTTATTCTTTGTACTTGACGCTGAGACACATTGAAGGTGTCAGCCACCTCAGCAGTGGATCTGGTCTTCAGCCTCTTGATAATTAACGCTTTGGTCTCAGGGTGGATCTTAGGCATGTTGTCAGAGGTCAAGTTGCAGTTGATGTGAAGGTCTGGTGTGCTGGGGTTCTTTTTATACACACCCACTAATTGATTGATCAGGAACTGATCACAGGTGAGGCTGAGTCTCAGGGTGGATCTTAGGCATGTTGTCAGAGGTCAAGTTGCAGTTGATGTGAAGGTCTGGTGTGCTGGGGTTCTTTTTATACACACCCACTAATTGATTGATCAGGAACTGATCACAGGTGAGGCTGTAATCTAGGATTGGGTGCATCATATGACAAGGCGACAAGACTTTTGTCTTGCCAAAATCTGACCTTTCTGTGTTCATTACATGATCAATCTTTCTTCAGTGAAGCAAATTTATTTTAGTATATTGAACATAATTTGGGAGGGTTTTAGCTTTCATATGAGACATTTCTAAAACCAATCGATTAATTTAAAGTCAGGTTATAAGCTTTTGTTTCTACAAAATGGATAAGCGACAAGACTTTTGTCAGGGACTGTAGAGTTTAGACCAAGGTAATTCAACGTAAGGCCCGGGAGCCAAATCACGCCCTCCAAAGGACACGATCCGGCCCTCAACCATCTTCCAAAAATATAGAGAATATTGTATGTCTCATTATTGGTTTATGTCTTCACAAAACAGCACTGGCTCCCTGTAAAGAACAGAAAAATTAGCTGTCCAAATAAAATGCACAAAACTGTAAAAAAACACATAAACTTGCACCAAAATACATGCATCATATGTAAAAACATGGTCTCATTAACATGTGTTTGTGTTTTGGTGGATGCCTGGTTTAGTCCTAGTTTAGACCTGTTTTAGACCTGGTTTAATCATGGTTTTAGTCCTTGTTTAAGTCATGGTTTAGTCCTGATATAGACCTGTTTTAGATCTAGTTTAGACCTGGTTTTAGTCGTGGGTTTAGTCATTGTTTAAGTCATGGTTTAGTCCTGCTTTAGACCTGGTTTAGTCTTGGTTCAGACCTGTTTTAGACCTAGTTTAGTCCTGGTTTTAGTCTTTGTTTAAGTCCTGCTTTAGTGCTGGTTTAGTCTTGGTTCAGACCTGTTTTAGTCCTAGTTTAGACCTGGTTTTAGTCTTTGTTTAAGTCATGGTTAAGTCCTGCTTTAGACCTGTTTTAGTCTTAGTTTAGACCTGGTTTAGTCCTGGTTTTAGCCCTTGTTTAAGTCCTGCTTTAGTTCTTTTTTAGTGCCTGTTTAGACCTGTTTTAGTCCTAGTTTAGACCTGGTTTAGTCCTGGTTTTAGTCTTTGTTTAAGTCTTTGTTTAAGTCATGGTTAAGTCCTGCTTTAGACCTGTTTTAGTCTTAGTTTAGACCTGGTTTAGTCCTGGTTTTAGTCCTTGTTTAAGTCCTGCTTTAGTTCTGCTTTAGTCCTGGTTTAGACCTATTTTAGTCCTGGTTTAGACCTGTTTTAGTCCTGGTTTTAGTCTTTGTTTAAGTGATGGTTAAGTCCTGCTTTAGACCTGATTTAGTCTTGGTTTAGACCTGTTTTAGTTCTAGTTTAGGCCTGGTTAAGTTTTGGAGATGTTGTTAAAGCCTTTTTTTTTTTCTTTTCATATTTCAAAAGTGTTGGACTCGTTCGTTTCTGGCCTCGAGGACAGAACCATCCGAAAAATCTTGCCCTCGGTGAACTAAAGTTGACCAGCCCTGGTTTAGATCTGTCTCTGTCCCGTTTGCATACGTAGGAACCCGACCCGGACCTGAACCAGTCCCGGTCCATGTTGTGCTCCGACAGGTTCACTCTGAAGCGTCTTAGGCCTGGGCCGTTTTCGGATTTTAGCACAAACTTCAGGGACTGTTGTGAAGACTGCACCACCGAGAAATCTGCATCGACAACGGCCCGAACCAGTCAAGTCTAAACCAGGACAATTCAACTTTGTTTTATCAAGGGCCACGTTTTCTGGATGGTTTTGTCCTCGAGTCAAGAAACGAGTCCAAGGCTTTTGAAACATGAAATAAATGTAATACTAAAGCTTTAACCACATCTGCAGAACTGAACCAGGTCTAAACCAGAGCTAAACCACAACTGAACCAGGTCTAAACCAGAGCTAAACCACAACACTTAACCAGGACTCAACTAGGTTGAAACTGGATCAAAACCAGGGTCTAAACTAGGTCTAAATGAAGGAAGACTAAACCAAGTCTAAACCAGTAGTTAACCAGGTCTAAATTATGTCTAAACCAGGTCTAAACCAGGTCTAAATCATGTCTGAATCAGGTCTAAATCAGGTCTAAATCATGTCTAAATCATGTCTGAATCAGGTCTAAATCAGGTCTAATTCATGTCTAAATCAGGTCTAAATCAGGTCTAAACCAGGTCTAAATCATGTCTAAATCATGTCTAAATCATGTCTAAACTAGGTCCAAACCAGGTCCAAACCAGGTCTAAACCCAGCTTTAACCCTTCAGCTGAATCGCCCTGGTATAACCGTATCATCTGCCTTGTCCAGGAGAGCGCTTTGAAACATCTGAGCACTGTCTGTGGAATTGCAGCTATGTTTTGGTGCAGGAAATGACCAACAACAAATCCTCCTTAAAGTGGGAGACCACATCCAGAGCCGTGTAACCAGCGCCTGTGAACGTTCACTGTGACGCGATTTACGCCGACCACACTCAGCTCCGAGACAGTCACCAATTTAACACGAGGACGCCGTAAAGACCGGGGTAACAAACTAGAAATGTCCCGCTCAGGGCATCAATACTTTTATTTAGCCCTTCATTAGGACCGGGCTTTTGAAGAGACAGACTAATTGACAGTCATTACGGCTGCGCCCCACTGAAAATAATTATTTCCATTGGACCGTCACTGCATGAAGACATGGTTTGAGCACTTGTTTATGTGTCTTTCTTGGCTTGTCCTGTGACTTTGTTTACGTGCGATGCTCAGGTGGAGACGCTGTTGCACATTTTGAACGACGTTTGAGAAAGTAGAACAGGTATAATGTGTTTTTTATCAAAGTTTCGCTGCGGAACTCCTGACACGAGGTCCTCCTGCTCGCCCCGTCTTGAGGTACTGATTTGTTTGGAATTTTCCACATTAAAGTTGCCACATGGCGTCTAAGTTATTTGCCTTGCATCAGTTGTTTTTATTGCTCCAAAACACAAAATGTATTTAGATGAGAGGGATTTAAATGAGACGACCACAAAAAGGAGAAGGCATGGAGCGAGTTAGCTTCGTTTGAATCATAAGTTTACTTGTTTCTTCGACAAACAAGTGCTAGTACTTTTAAGGTGCACTTTATTGTCCCTGCGGGGAAATGTGTCCTCTGCATTTGACCCGTCCTTCAGTGCCACTGGGGAAACGGTCGGCGCTCGTTTCGGTATCAAAATCTGTACTGACGACTGACAAATGTGGGTATCAATACTGTCCTGCAAATGTCAATACGACTGGACATATTAAAGGGCGTATGACAGGTTTTTATGATTTTCTAATTTTGACTTTATTCAGTGTATTCACCTTATTCTGCCCCGCCCACTTTTGCTGTTTTTTGCTGCACTTTTGTTGTAAACGCACTTCCGTTTGACGAGAACTCCGTTAAAGTTAATGATGAACGAGGGAAAAGTCTCGCCGCTAAAATGTTACATAAAGTAGATTGATTTGTGTAAAATGTTTAATGAACACGAGCAACAACAAGTCACAACACAACGATTTCCTGAAAACGGCTTTTTAGTCGAGTAGAACTTATTTTCTGTTGAGCTCGTCTGCTCCGTGTGAACTACAACGGAAACAAGACGGCAGCGCGTACGACAACTTCAGGAATAAAGTGAATTAATACCTCTTGTAAACATGAATTATAGTTTTACACCAATCGGTTCGCTTTTTGTGGAGAAAAGTTGAAAAACATTTTGGAAATCACAGCAAGTAAACAAACTGATGAGACAAAGGTGATGCATAATTTACACAAAAGAAATTACTTTTTCGACTCTTTATACAATGATTCAACAAAATAACAATGTTCACGCATATTTTTCTTTATCAAATGAAAAAATCTTGTATTAGAGGAGTTTTGGCTCAGTGTACAGGATATTTTCTTGGTAATTTCCCAGTGTGATGTCATCATTTACAACCAGGAAGTGAATTTGAAAACCTAAAAAAATTGCTATACCAGGGTAGAAATTTGTAAAGATTTTATCAGAATTTGAACTATATTTGCTGCATTTTAATTCAATGAGTCCAATCTTTCAGAGGCCCTTTAAGTTCATTGTTTTGTGTCAGACTCACCTCAGCAGCAGCTCTTTGTCCTGATCCATCGGTGACAGACTTTTTATATTTATAGAAACGCCTCCACCCAGAAGGTTAGACCAGCATCAAATCCAAATCAGAAAAAATGACCCCCAAAAGTAGGGATGCAGTAATACCGATAGTGATAATACTGATAAAAATTTGGGGGGATCAACTTCAGAATATCAGATCTTTGAAGGGCCTTTGAAATGATTTAGTAAGACTATTTACAGTCCCTTGTTGGTCCAGAACATCTCATTTTATTGTTAAAAAGCTGTTCTGTCGTTAGTTAAAGGATAAAGAACAGCTCCACAACCCATTTGGATCAGTTTTGTCATACGTTATTCTTAAAGTGCCTCTGACAGGTTGGACCACTCATGTAACTAAAATACAGGTAAGATAAATATAATCAAAGTTTTGCTACAAATAATTATACATTTTCTAATTTTTAGCTGTTTTTTTTAGTTTTGTAATATCACTTCCTGGTTGTAAATGATGACATCACACTAGGAAACTACTCTGAACACTGGGTTAAAGCTCTGCTAACGTCACAGATTTTTTTGTCCGACAAATCAAAGTATATATGAACACCTTTATTTTGTTGAATTAATCATTTAAGGGTAATTTAAGTTGTTGTTTTCGTGTAAATTATGCAAAACCTTTGATGGAGCGAGTCTCCCCAGTGTGATGTCATCAGTTTTTTTCTCATTTCAGTCATTTCAAACTGATTTTTCAACTTTTCTACACCACAACTCGACTGGTGTAAAACAGGAATTTGTATGTACAATACGTATTAATACATCATTCATTCATTCATTTTCTACCGCTTATTCCCGTTAGGGGTCGCAGGTGACTGGAGCCTATCCCAGTGACTTTGGGCCTTAGGCAGGGTACACCCTGGACAGTGGCCAACTCGTCGCAGGGATAACACAGAGAGACAGAGACAAGGACAGACAACCATTCACTCTCACATTCATTCACTAGGGTCAATTTTTAGAGTTTTTTCAATTAACCTACACAGTCATGTGTTTGGACGGTGGGAGGAGCCGGAGAACCCGGAGAGAACCCACGGTAACACGGGGAGGACATGCAGATTCCACCCAGAGAGATCGTGTGATGTTAGGGTGGTTCAGAATTCGAACCCACGATGTTGGGGTGGTCTGGGATTCGAACCCACGATCTCCTTATTGAGAGGCAGAAGCTCTAGCCGCTCTGCCACCGTGCACCCCGTATTAATACATCAAATAAAAACAAAATGAGAAAATCGTTAAAACCTGTCATACGCACTTTAAATAAATGCTGTTTTCAGTCTCTGCAGAGGTATCAGCTGATATCGGGTAATGGCAGATACTTAAAGCCCATGTATCGAAAAAGGTATCAGACCTGAAAAAGCTGCACTGGTGCATCCCGACTCAAAAGTGCTCCAGATCTTGGTCAAGACTCAAGTTGGAGGATTTTCCCTGGTGCATGCTTTGTGTTGATGGAGGAAACTCCCCCAGACACAGAAACGTGAAACAGAAACTGAAAGGCCAGGAGTTAGAGATTAAAGGGCCTACGACAGGTTGAAACATTTAACTAAAATGGAGTTAAGATAAATATATTCAAATTTCTACTAAATTCTTTACCAATTTAACCCCAGTTTAGCAATTCTTTTAGGTTTTTAATTTTACTTCCTGGTTGTAAAGTATGACATCACGCTACGAAATTACCATAGCAACCACACTGTACAGTGGGTCAAAACTCATCTAATGTCACAGATTTTGTTCATTTGACAAAGAGAAACACATGTGAACACCTTTATTTAGTTGAATCAATGTTTAAAGGGTCAAAAAAGTACTTTATTTTGTGTAAATTATGCACGACCTTTGTCTCCCCAGCGTGACGTCATCAGTTTGTTTACTTCCTGTAATTGTCGACACATTTTTTCCACAAACAGCGACCTGATTGGTATAAAACTATAATTTGTATTTACACAAAGTATTAATACACTGAAGGAAGTCAAAATTAGAAAATCATACAAACCTGTCATACGCACTTTAAATCGGGCCCAAACATCCAGTAAAACCCGGCCCGAGCGCGTTCTGTCCAGACACGGGCCACTCACGCCGAGAACAGAGACGTGTCCTACGGCGGGTCAGTGGAGCTGCTTGTTCCCTCCGCTGGTGCTGGCCCACATTATCTCTCCCTCACTCTGTTCTTCAGCTCTGTGGGAGGGCATCTGTGGCTCTCTCCCCCGGGCGCTCCTCTTTCCGTGGATCAGCCGCAGACTTCTGTACATGTGCCTTCTCCTCACGTCACACATTTTGGACACTTTATTATCTTCCCTCGAGTTTTGTCTCGAGAGAACACAGAACACTTGAAAAATCACTCGCTCGACTCTGCCCCTGGGCCCGAACCCGGCCCAACGACTTGTGGCCAGACTTTGGGACAGACGCGGGCCAAGAATTTAAACTCCGCCGGGAGTCAAGCCCACGACTTTCTTTATGTTTGTTATGACTTCAAGTGCCACCTGCTTGTCTTAAAGGGCCTCTGACAGGTCGGACGACTCATTTCAGTTCAGATAAATATATTTAAAATTTTGCTAAAATGCTTTACAAATTTTCTTCCACTTTAGCAATTTTTGAGGTTTTTTGTTTTACTTCCTGGTTGTAAATGATGACATCACACTAGGAAATTAGGACATTACACTAGGAAATTACCATAGTAACCACACTGCCAAATTCATCTAAAATCAGATTTTTTACATTTACAAATAAAAATACTCGCAAACACCTTTTTTGGTTGAATTAATGAATAAGGGTAAAAAAAAAAAGTCTCTTTTGTGTAAATTATGCATAATCTTTTTCTCCCCAGTGTGATGTCATCAGTTTGTTTGCTTCCTGTAACTTTCTACAGAATTTTCAACTTTTCTTCACAAACAGTAATTTACTATAACTATAATTTATATTTACAACAGATATTAATAAACCAAATAAAGACAAAATTAGAAAATATTGAAAACCGGTCATACGCACTTTAATGGAGATAGCTGTGGATATATAGTTTAAAGTGCGTATGACAGGTTTTCACTATTTTCTAATTTTGTCTTTATTTGTTGTATTAATACCTGTTGTAAATATAAATGAGAGTTTCACAATCAAGTGGCCGTTTGTGAAGAAATCTGTAGAAAGTTACAGGAAACAAACAAATTGATGACATCACACTGGGGAGAAAAAAGATTATGCATAATTTACACAAAAGAGACGACTTTTTTTGACCCTTATTCATTAATTCAACCAAAAAAGGTGTTCACATGTATTTTTATTTGTAAATTAAAAAAAAAAAATCAGTGACATTAGATGGATTTGGCCCAGTTTACATTGTGGTTGCTATGGTAATTTCCTAGTGTGATGTCATCATTTACAACCAGGAAGTAAAACAAAAAACCTCAAAAATTGCTAAAGCGGAAGAAAATTTGTAAAGTATTTTAGCAAAATTTGAAACATATTCATCTGAACTGCATTTAAGTGAAATGAGTGGTCCAAGTCCGGGTGGGTGGAGAGTCCTGCCTCGAGTGGAGGAGTTCAAGTGTCTCGGGGTCTTGTTCAGAGGGAAGGATGGAGCGTGAGATTGACAGATCGGTGAGGCGTCTGCAGTGATGCGGCCGCTGTATCGGACCGTCGTGGTAAAGATTTACCTCAATCTACGTTCCTCCCTCACCTGGTCATGAGCTCCGGGTAGTTTAGTTTAGTTTAGTTTAGTTTAGTCTTTATTTGAAGGGACAGTGTACAGAGACATTATAAGACAGAGATGATCTGCACCAGATTCTAGCTAAACCGCTCATTTCCATCTGCAGTCCCTGGGTACAAAATAAGTTACACCATAACTGCTCTCAAGGTTTTGTTGTTTGGACCAGATAAAGCCACGCTCCAACTGATGTTTTGTTGTTTTTATTCTGTCATAAGTCTTAACAAACACCGTGAAAAACTAAAGAAAAGACAAACATACTTTTATCAGAACACCAAATAAACACAAAATATGAAATAAATAAAGAATAATTACCGTGTGCCTTCTGGCCAAACATTAGGAGTGGTTAGCTGTTTTAGTTCATTTCTTTCCGTGTCCGTGTGTGCTTTCTCTCTCTTTTAGCTTTTAGCAAAAACGTCCTGCTTAACACATGCACCAATCATGTAAACAATTCCCTTTTTCACCAGCAGAGGTCAGTGGCGGGCACCAGAATTTACATTTTTACAACTCAATACAAACAATATAAAATATAAATAATATTCAAAATACACACATTTTCTGCGACAGCTACATACACAGTGCAAAGTAATGTAAAACGAATGACTGAAAGGACGAGATCGTGGATACAAGCGTCGAAATGAGCTTCCTCCTCCGGGTGTCTGGGCGCTCCCTCAGAGACAGAGGAGCTCAGTCACACGGGAGGAGCTCGGAGTAGAGCCGCTGCTCCTCCACGTCCAGAGGAGCAGCTGAGGCTCAGGCCTCTGCTCCGGAGCCTCCTGGACGCCTCCCTCTGGAGTGTTCTGGGCGTGTCCCACCGGGAGGCGGCCCCGGGGTAGACCCAGGACACACTGGAGGGACTATGTGTCTCTGTGGCCTGAGAACACCTCGGGATCCCCCCGGAGGAGCTGGAGGAAGTGTCTGGGGTGAGGGAAGTCTGGGAGTCCCTGCTTAGACTGCTGCCCCCGCGACCCGGCTCGGGATAAGAGGAAGAAGATGGATGGAGTAGTCCAGTGTTTCCCAACCAGGGGTACGGGGACCCTTGGGGGTACATGAGCAGTTACCAGGGGGTACTTAGAACTGTTTTAGGTTTGAAAAGAAAATTAAATGTACTTTTATCTGAACAAAAACATGTTATTAGTTGTAAATTTTGCATCTTTTAGGAATCTCTCCAGTGTTTTGCCTTAAACTGAAGTTAAAGTGCGTATGACAGGTTTTCATGATTTTCTAATTTTGACTTTATTTAGTGTATTAATACTTGTTGTAAATAGAAATTATAGTTTTACACCGATCAGGTCACTGTTTGTGGAGAAAAGTTGAAAAACCTGTTGAAAATTACAGGAAGTAAACAAACTGATGACCTCACACTAGAGAGACAAAGATTATGCATCATTTACACAAAATAAACTACTTTTTTGACCCTTTAAACATTAATTCCACAAAATTAAAGGTGTTAACATTTATTTTTATTTGTCAAATCAAAAAAATGTGACATTAGATGAGTTTTGGCCCAGTTTACAGTGTTGTTGCTATGGTAATTTCCTAGCGTGATGTCATCATTTACAACCATGAAGTAAAATTAAAAAGCTAAAAATTGCGAAAACTGTGTAAAATTTGTAAAGAATTTTAGCTAATTTTGAAATATGTTTGTCTGAACTACATTTTGGTTAAATGAGTCGCCCAACCTGTCATGGGCACTTTAAGGGGTACTTTGAGTGTGAGACAAAGTTTAGGGGGTACTCGAGACAATAAAGGTTGGGAACCACTGGAGTAGTCCGACCTGTCATGGGCCCTTTAATGCCATACAGTGGAACATTCCAGTCAAACGTGTCACATCTCAACAGGAGGCGAACACTCCACCGTAAAAGCTACACTCAGCAGCTTTAATGGCTTCATAATTTGGTTTCTTCTCACAGTATTTGGACTAAACGTTGCATGCGAGAGAAGTTGAACAGATTAATGTATTTACCAGAGAAAATGTGGGCGTCGCCGGTGCGCTCGGTCACATGGTCCCGTCTGCGGCGCTGCCTCCGGACCACAGGGAGACGTGGGCCGGTCCCATTTGGATCCCGTTACCTCAGGCAGAGCACGGCGTGTTCTGGGCCGAGCGGGTCATTAGCTCCTGTCTGCGCCTTTGACCCGGGACCTGTCACTCTCCATAAAAACACTCCTCCATCAAAGCAACCTCAGCCGTCGCTAAACAGACTTTACAAAACAGATTTGCGTGCAGAGAATTGCGTTTTTTTTACCAAGCGGCTCATTCGGGGAGTTGCCACGAGCGCCGTTATTATCCGTCACCCTTTTCTACGAGTTCTGCACAGACTTTAAAGGCGTTTTCGAGCCGCCCAAAGAAAGGAAACATTGTTGACTTCTCGGTAAACGCTAAATTTAACACTTTGCACAGATAAACTTTTAGCGGTGAGCCTCGTTTCTGATTCTTTGGTCACGTCATGTTTGCTTGTCCGGCCAAGAACACACACTTCTCCAATGCTTTACAAAAAATGTGGGTCTGGACACCGATATCATCCCCCCGAGTTCAGATGTGCGTGATGGAGGTGGATTAGCCAATCACTGACACATGTAGAGTCAAAACAACAGAAAAGTGAAAGGAGACTGAAAACAAATGCTGAAATCAACAAGTGAAGCACAAAACACAATTAAAGGTGCTGCATCTGATTTTTCGAAAGGTGAAAAACAGAACTAGCTCATGTTAAAGGGCCCATGCACTGCAAAAAGGGATTATCTAATTTAGTTAAATTTGCTCTAATTAAGCAAATTAATCTTAAAAGTCTAATTTTAAGATTTTTTCACTTGACAGGACTACATCAAATTGAAATTATTTGACTTGTTTTAAGTAAACTTGATAAGTAAAATAATCTTATTCCACTGGCAGATAATTTCACTTAAATTAGGGTAAAAAGGTCTTATTTTGAGTTTATTTTTCTTATTTTTTGATAGGCCTTTTTTGCAGTGTGACAGGTCGGGCTACTCATTTAACCAAAATGTAGTTCAGATAAACATATTTCAAAATTAGCTAAAATTCTTTACAAATTTTACACAGTTTTGCCATTTTTAGCTTTTTAATTTTACTTCCTGGTTGTAAACTATGACGTCACGCTAGGAAATTACCATAGCAACCACACTGTACATTGGCCAAAACTCATCTGATGTCACATTTTTTTGATTTCACAAATAAAACAAACCTTTATTTTGTTGAATTATTGTTTAAAGGGTCAAAAAAGTAGCTTATTTTGTGTAAATTATTCATAACCATCGTCTCCCCAGTGTGATGTCATCGATTTGTTTACTTCCTGTATTTTTCAACAGGTTTTTCAACTTTTCTCTACAAACAGCGACCTGATTAATGTAAAACTATAATTTCTATTTACAACTGGTATTAATACACTGAATAAAGTCAAAATTATTAAATCAAACAAACCTTTCATACGACTCATTTGACAAAAATGCAGTTAACATCAATATATTTCAACTTTAGTTCAAATACTTCTCAAATTTGATCGCGGTTTGATCATTGTTTTGTTTTTTATTTGTACTTCCTGGTTGAAAATGATGACATCACACTAGGAAATTACTTAGCAACCATCCTGTACACGGGGCTAAAACTCATTCAGTGTCACCGATTTGTTTTATTTTACAAATAAAAATACATGCATATTATATTTTATTTGACATCAACAACAATATCCGATGTTGACAATGGATCATATCTTATTTTCGTATCGAGTTGTTGTGGTTTTTTCGTCCTCGTGTGGCAGGTTTGACACGATTGAACTAAACTTTATTGACAACTCAAGCACCTTCAGGTTTAACCCCAGACACGACAAGATAAATACTTTGGAGTCAAGTCATTCTCCAGATGTTCTGACATCTCTGTTTGAGGAATTCAGCTTCAAAAATCAATCGTTTACCCCTCTCTCCCTGGCTCTCTCTCTGTATCTGTCCCCTTTCTCTCTCCATCTATCTCTGTCTCTCTTTCTCTGTCTCTCTCTCTCTTCTTCCACTTATCTCTCCTCTGCTTCTCTCTCCCTCTCTCTCCCCCTCTCCTCCCCTCTTCCTGTCTCTCTAGCTTCTTCCACTTATCTCTCTCTCTCTCTCTCTACCCCTCTAGTTTTCCTCCCCTCTTCCCATTTCTCTCTCTCTCCTCTGCTTCTCTCTCTCTCTCCCCCTCTCTCTCCCCCCTCCTCCCCTCTTCCTGTCTCTCTCTCTCCTCTGCTTCTCTCTCTCTCCCCCTCTCTCTCCCCCCTCCTCCCCTCTTCCTGTCTCGCTCTCTTCTTCCACTTATCTGCTCACCTCTCTCCCCCTCTCTCCCCCTCTCTCTCCCCCTCTCTCTCCCCCTCTCCTCCCCTCTTCCTGTCTCTCTAGCTTCTTCCACTTATCTCTCTCTCTCTCTCTACCCCTCTAGTTTTCCTCCCCTCTTCCCATTTCTCTCTCTTCTTCCACTTATCTCTCCTCTGCTTCCTTCTCCCTCTCTCCTCCTCTCCTCCCCTCTTCCCGTCTCTCTCTCTTCTTTCACTTATCTCTCCTCTCCCTCCCTCTCTCCCCCTCTCCTCCCCTCTTCCCGTCTCTCTCTCTTCTTTCACTTATCTCTCCTCTCCCTCCCTCTCTCTCCCCCTCTCCTCCCCTCTTCCCGTCTCTCTCTCTTCTTTCACTTATCTCTCCTCTCCTCTCTCTCTCCCCCTCTCCTCCCCTCTTCCCGTTTGTCTCTCTTCTTTCACTTATCTGTCTTCTGCTTCTCTCTCTCACTCTCTCTCACCCCCTCTCCTCCACTCTTCCTGTCTATCTCTCTCCCCCTCTCTCTCCCCTCCTCCCCTCTTCCCGTCTCTCTCTCTTCTTCCACTTATCTGCTCCTCTCTCTCTCCCTCTCTCCCCCTCTCCTCCCCTCTTCCTGTCTCTCTCGCCTCTTCCACTTATCTCTCTTTCTCTACCCCTCTTGCTTTCCTCCCCTTTTCCCGTCTCTCGCTCTCTTCTTCCACTTATCTCTCCTCTGCTTCTCTCTTCCCCTCTCTCTCCCCCTCTCCCTCCCTCTCTCTCTCTCCCTCTCCTCCCCTCTTCCTGTCTCTCTCTCTCCTCTGCTTCTCTCTCTCCCCCTCTCCCCCCCTCTCCCCCTCTCTCCCCTCTCTCTCCCTCTCTCTCACCCCCCCTCTCTCTCCCCCTCTCCCCCCCTCTCCCTCCCTCTCCCCCTCCCCTCCTCCCTCTCTCTCTCTCTCTCCCTCTCCTCCCCTCTTCCTGTCTCTCTCTCTCTCCCTCTCCTCCCCTCTTCCTGTCTCTCTCCCTCCCTCTCTCCCCTCTCCTCTCCCCTCTCTCCCTCCCTCTCCTCCCCTCTCTCCCTCTCTCTTCCTCTCTCTCCCTCTCCTCCCCTCTTCCTGTCTCTCTCTCCCCTCTCTCTCTCCCCCTCTCTCCCCCCCTCTCTCTCTCTCTCTCTCCCCCTCCTCCCCTCTCTCCCCCTCTCTCTCCCTCTCTCCCCCTCTCTCCCCCCCTCTCTCTCTCTCCCCCCTCCTCCCCTCTGACCCGGCCCTGCCCCGTGGACTTGTGGGAGTTGTAGGTAAATAGCCTCATAAATCTCCGAGGCCTAAAGCCGCCGTGTGCATCTGTCTTCTTTATCTGGTGGATCTGGGGCTCCGCTCGACGGCGCTCCTCACCCACTTCCACCGGCGCGCGCCAGATTAACGCCTGTCACACCGACATCTCAAATGAGGTGATGAACAATAGCCTCCACAGTCAACGCTTGTGGAGGCAACTCTGGCAGCAGTTCCCCTTTTCTGCATCTTACCAGGTGAAGAAAGCGCTCCTGGTTTAGATCTGGAGAGGGACCCAGACCCACTTTAGACCTGGGTTTAGACCTGGGTTTAGACCTGGGTTTAGACCTGGGTTTAGACCTGTTTTAGATCTGCTTTTGACCTGGTTTAGTCATAGTTTTCTTTATTTAAGGCGAGACACTACAGTTTTTGTTTTCAACCTATCGACTTTCATGTGGAAACAACAAACTTGTCCAATCTCTTAAAAATGTTTTATTCCATTTATTCCACTTCATCCATAGATTTCTCTAGCTGTTTCTCTTAGCTGTTTTATATTACTTTGCACTGTGTAAATTATTTTTGTACCCCAGGGACTGCAGATGGAAATTAGAATCTGGTGCAGATCATCTCTGTCTTAAGAGCATAATGTCTCTGTACACTGTCCCTTCAAATAAAGACTAAACTAAACTAGCCTGACCAGCCATTCCGTCTATCTTTCTAAACCCTCTACTTCCCCTATTTTGCGCGAATCGAGCCAATCAGAGCACGTCACATCCGTCTGCCGCGATTACGAGCGATAACAAGCAAGAGGCGTCCACCACAGAGAATGTTGGGGCTTCTCTGTTTTTAAAGACCAGGACGTGTCGTTCAAACCACAGCCAGAGGAAGCTTTACAGTGACGGACACACCGCTCTCTGCTGCATAAACCGGACTGTCCTGGTGCTGTCGTCACGTCCACTGTTCGTCTGATTGACACGTTTGTCCCGCCCCCTGAAGTCAAATTATGTGGCGTCATCTCCAGAATAATGACAGGATTGAATAAAACATGGAGATTAGAATGGAGGCCAGGCAAAGATTTCTCTGGGACATTGTAACTTCAAAGGCCGTTTTCTTAAAATGCATTTTTGTCCCTCGAGACATAAAGATCAGCCTTAAAGTAGATCCTACACCAAACTGTACAATCTGGACTCAACACGATTTTTGACGAAACGTACGGAAGGATTTGTTGATATCTAATTCTAAAATGGATTTATTGACGTTTGAAGACAAAAAAATGAGGCAAAATGTGAATTTTTAGGACCATTTTCAGTCTAGTTTACTTAAAAAGAAATCCAAAAGCCCCTCATTTTTTTGGAATTAGTATGTTACAAAATGAACCAAGAAATTTAAACCTGGTTCTGTCCATTTTTCAGGTTTAAATGTCCCAAATATATGTATTTTTGGCCATTTTTACACATAAAATGCCTTATTTCTACATGAAATCAGTCTGTCTGCCCCTGCCCTCTCTGCCTCTGCCCCTGTCCTGCCCCTGTCCTGCCCCTGTCCTGCTCCTGTCCGCCCCTGCCCTGCTCCTCACACACTTGTCTGACGCTCTGGTCTCGTTGGCAGCACTACATCCTGGCGTTCGGGGGGATCATCGCCGTTCCTCTCATTCTGGCCGAGCCGCTCTGCATCAAAGACAACAACGTGGCCAAGAGTCAGCTCATCTCCACCATCTTCTTCGTGTCGGGTCTGGCCACTCTGCTGCAGACCGCCGTGGGCACCAGGTACAGGCGCTCGCTCCAGTCTTCATTCATGGAACACACTTTAAAGGTCCCATATTCTGCTATTTTCCCCATTACACAGTCTATTCTAAGGGCTTTGTTGATAAAAAAAAAGACAGTTCTCTAGTGAAAGCATGAGGGAATCAATCAAAAAACCACTTTGGGCACAACATATGAGGCCCAAATAGCACTGGAGGAAGGTTAAAACCTCTGAAAAGTCGATTTTGCATGTTATGGGACCTTTAAAAACATGTATCCTGAGGTTTTTACAGTTTAAAAAAGGCTTTAACTGATAAAAACTGGTCGATCTGTTTGCTAAATTTAAAAATGCTGTCAAAAACGACCCCAAGATTCTAAACCAGGCATGTCCAAACTAAATGTGGCCCTCAGTTCAATTTTTCTTGGCCCTCAGGCTTCCTGGTGAATTAGCCCACATTGTCCTGAGAAGTACTTTTTACAGCACATTTCACATTTTCTACAATTCTAACCTAAATAACTAACATTTTGGTGCAAGACCATAGAACTATAATAAAACCTGGAAGATGAATCCAAAATGGCCGCCCTGTTTATCCCTATGGAGTGAGCTCATTGGTGCATGACCCCAAAAAAGTTTCTTACTTCCACATTTACTTCCTGATACGGAGGCGGCCATCTTTGCTTTAGGGCGCCACGTGACGACAATCCCCCACTTCATATAAAAATGCAAATTTCGGTGATTTTAGAAACGGTAGAAAAGAACATTTCCTTCTATTTTAAATAAATACATAATTAAGTACTGTCTGCAATTATAATGTGGAATTTTAGAAAAAGGCTGGGCCCAAGAGGCTGCAGTACCTTGCACGACCACTAATCAATCTGGGACTCGGACAGATTGATTAGTTCATTTAATACATGTATGTATTAAATGAACTGTCTTATCCAGTTCATTTAATACATACATGTGCAAGGCAGACCTGATATTTAGACACTAAGACTGAATGTAGATGTGGCGGTGCTTAAAACATCAGATAAATGCAGCTTTTTTAAATGTTTCATGATTGATTTATGGCCCTCCGCTTGGTCTAAATTTCAGTATGTGGCCCTCGATGGAAAAAGTTTGGACAGCCCTGTTCTAAACGGTCAGAATCGACACCAAATAAAATGTACTCAATTAAAGTTTATTTATATAGCACTTTATACATTTCAAACGCAGCTCAAAATGCTTCACGTACAACAATTAGTAACAGACACAGAAAGCTCCTAAAGGTTATAAAAAATAAAATAAAAATTAGAACGTGAAAAATATGCATTGAAATACAAACTGGGGCGTTGTAAATAGACATAAAAGTAGAGTTAAAAGCATAAAAGCGATAAAAAGTCTATATTTCAGGTTCTCAAAATTCTCTAATTGTGACTCAGTTTGGTGGGAGGGCACCTGTGGCAATTATTTATTATAGTTTTACATTTGTGAAGTTGCAGTTTGTGAAGAAATTTAGAAAAATAAACATTTAAAATGACAGGAAGTAGTGCTGAATCCCTCTGTGATGTCATCAAGAAGCAACGAGACAATTTACAGAAAACGGACTGTCATTCAAGAAAATAAAGGTGTTATCAGGTGTTATTATTTGTCAAATCATAAATATTGTGTAATTTATGCGGATGCTGGCCCTTGTTTACGTCTGGTTGCTATGGTAACAGTTGTGTCCAACCAGGAAGTGACATTATAAACATTACAAAAACAGTAAAATGTGAGAGTGGGAGAGAGGGAGAGAGAGAGGGGAAGAGAGAAGCAGAGGAGAGATAAGTGGAAGAAGAGAGAGAGACGGGAAGAGGGGAGGAGGGGGGAGAGAGAGGAAGAGGGGGAGACAGGAAGAGGGGAGGAGGGGGGAGAGAGAGAAGCAGAGGAGAGAGAGAGAGGGAGAGAGAGAGGAGCAGATAAGTGGAAGAAGAGAGAAAGACACGGGGGAAGAGGGAGGAGGGGGAGAGAGAGGGAGAGGGGGAGAGAGGGAGACAGGAAGAGGGGAGGAGGGGGGAGAGAGAGAAGCAGAGGAGAGATAAGTGGAAGAAGAGAGAGAGATGGGAAGAGGGGAGGAGGGGGGAGAGAGAGGGAGAGGGGGAGAGAGGGAGACAGGAAGAGGGGAGGAGGGGGGAGAGAGAGAAGCAGAGGAGAGATAAGTGGAAGAAGAGAGAGAGACGGGAAGAGGGGAGGAGGGGGAGAGAGGGAGAGAGAGAGAAGCAAAAGACAGATAAGTGGAAGAGGAGAGAGAAATTGAAAGAGGGGAAGAGAGGGGGAGAGAGAAGCAGAAGACAGAGAAGTGGAAGAAGAGAGAGAAATTGAAAGAGGGGAGGAAAACTAGAAGGGGAGAGAGAGAGAGAGATAAGTGGAAGAAGAGAGAGAGAGGGGGAGAGAGGGGTAGAAAAAGAGAGGAGAGAGAGAAAAGCAGAAGAGAGATAAGTGGAAGGAGACAGAGAGACGGGAAGAGGGGAGGAGAGAGGGAGAGAGAGAAGAGAGAGAAAATACGTCCAGTTTGAGTTAAATTCACGCATAGATTGAATATTTACCGTTTTGGAGCGTTCTGAGCCGACTTCTAATCCAAAAAACAGAAAGCAAAACAGTCACCATTGCCAAATTTAGTGTCATGAACTATATTAGCTTCATTATATTTGAATTTTCTTCGCTCTAAAAGGTGCGGTTTGTTATTATTTTCAGTAGATCGTGTAGATAGTGTGTGCCAATGAGTCAAAAACACTGGTCTAACCCGCCATTTAGACTTTAACTCATAACTTTTCATTAAAAGCTAACGTTTTAAGTTTACTTTTAAAGACAAAAGTACAGGAACTTTTGTACGTCCCAAACAAAACACGCTAACGACTGAACTAAACATCAGCGACAGAAAAGACAAAGTACAAACTAAAACATGTTCCAGACTCACTGTACAGGCCCTTTAATGTCGCTAATTACTAGGATTGTCATGTTTTGCTGGAATAAATTAACTAAACTACAGGCTTTTGCAGACTTTATAGACAAAAGGACCTCGTTGGAGCAGGGACATTTAGTTCTGTGCAGAGGGCATTTAGTTTTACATTTTCTGTAAATAGTTTCCTCTTAGAGTTTCTTGTAAAGTGTTTCGTTGACCAGGAAGTAAGAGCTGGACGTCACGCTCTGATTGGCTGTTTTAAAGCTCTGTAGGCGCCTGAAAATGAATGTTTGTGAATATTAATGATGTGCCGAATAAAAGAGTTTGAGAGAGTTTCACAGATTTAAGGTGAGACGCTGCAGGTGAATAGGAAAACATCTTAAATTTAATGATATCTATTTGAAACTTATCTTGTAGTTTACTCACATAAATGTAAGAAAAAAATGTATTACAAGTTTTTCATCATGTCATGTTTTCATGTAGAAATAAGACATTTTATGTGTAAAAACAGCTAAAATTGCACTTATTTGGGACATTTAAATCTGAAAAATTGGACAGAACTAGGTTTAAATTTCTTTCTACATATTACTTACAAAAATCTACAAAGGGGATTTTAGATTTCTCATTTAATTTTGAGTAAACTAAACCTGACTGGATGAAAAGTGGCCAAAAAATTCAAATTTCGCCTCATTTTTGGACTTAAAACTTCCATAAATCAGTTTTAGAATTAGACAAATCCTTCTGTTCGTTCTGTCTAAATCTTGTTGAGTCCAGATTGTACAGTTTGGTGTAGGATCTACTTTAAGGCTGATCTTTATGTCTCGAGGGACAAAAATGCATTTTAAGAAAACGGCCTTTGAAGTTTAATGTCATTTAATGTGTTTTAGCCGCATTTAGTTGCTTTTAGTCTTGTTTTTGTCACTTTTTGTCACCTATCGTCACGTTTTTGATGCTTTTGCTGCTTATAGTTGCTTTTTTGTCACTTTCAGACGCGTTTTTGTTGTTTTCAGCTGCATTTTTGTCACTTTTAATCAAATCCTTCTGTCCGTTCTGTCTAAATCTTGTTGAGTCCAGATTGTACAGTTTGGTGTAGGATCTACTTTAAGGCTGATCTTTATGTCTCGAGGGACAAAAATGCATTTTAAGAAAACGTCCTTTGAAGTTACAATGTCCCAGAGAAATCTATGGATGAAGTGGATTCAATGGAAGAATAAAACATCTTTAGGAGCAGATTGGACACGTTTGTTGTTTCCACATAAAAGTCGATAACAAACTGACTAAAGTTAAAAAAAAAAGGCTTGCTATAAGTTTATACTTCTGGTTTCGTGGTGTGAATATCCGGCACTGCAGGCTTAAATAAATAATAAAGTCTTTTATTATGGTAATAATTGCAAAAAGGACTTTCAGCTGCGTTGAGTCTTTCAGCGCCGTTTCCCTCTCGAGGCCTGAGCTGTAAACTGAACTATTTTGTCTTGGTATTTTGTCCAGTTCTGACTAAAAGCTGTAGATTGTTGCATTCTCGTTTTCAGCAGCTCAGATTTCAGTTTTCTCTCAATGTAAATGCTCCTTGATGTGTTTAAAATGTGCAATGTCAACTCAATCCTTCAAAATATGTTAAAAAGATATATACGTAACATTAAAATATCTAATTGACCAGTTCTGCAATTTATGTTTTAATAATGGGATTCTGTTCAAAGTTCACATTTTAAACACAATCAGGAAAAATGACAGAAAGACTGAAATATAAAGATATATAATATAAATATAAATAAAAGAATCAAATTGAAAATGAATCATGAGCTGGTCCCTGTTACAATCTTCTGCTATTTTTGTGAAATCGTTGTGTCGTGATTGACTGTTTGTGTCTTTAATGCAGCTGTCTGTTCAAACACACTTTTTCTCCTGTTGTTTAGCCTCTGAAGCCTCGGAGCAGATGACTTTATTTACCTCTTAAAGGCCAGAGCTGCACAATTAAACCAAATCCACACAAAATCGCAATTTTAACGGATGCAATTAGCAAATCACAAAGACTAATTTCTTCCAAAAACAACAAAATGTCTTGCTTTGTTCATTCATTCATCCATTTTCTACCGCTTATTCCCGTTAGGGGTCGCGGGTGACTGGAGCCTATCCCAGTGACTTTGGGCCTTAGGCGGGGTACACCCTGGACAGTGGACAACTCGTCACAGCAAACACAGAGAGACAGACAAGGACAGACAACCATTCACTCTCACATTCATTCACTAGGGTCAATTTAGAGTTCTCAATTAACCTGAACACAGTCATGTCTTTGGACGGTGGGAGAACCCGGAGAGAACCCACGGTAACACGGGGAGGACATGCAGACTCCACCCAGAGAGAGCGTGTGATGTTGGGGTGGGTAGCTGCTCTGCCACCGTGCACCCAAGTGTCTTGCTTTGATTTGGATAAAAACTGTTGACACTGTAGTTTGGATTTGTGTGATTTATCTGAAACAAGCGACAAAAGCGATAAAAACATGTTCAAAAGCGACAAAAACACAACTTAAAACGACAAAAACCTGACTGAAAACAACAAAGACACGTTGAAATATGACAAACACAACTGAACGTGACAAAAACGCGACTAAAAGCGCCAAAATTGTGTGTAAAATGTGAATTTGACCAGAATCCTATTATTAAAACATAAATCACAAATCTAATCTTAATCGTACTGGTCAGAAAAATCACATTACATGTTTTTCCTAAATGGTGCAGCTCTATTAAAGGCAACAGAAAAATGCAAAGTGAACATGAATCGGGATAAAATCGAAATCATGATTTGACTTAAAACTTCCATAAATCAGTTTTAGAATTAGATATCAACAAATCCTTCTGTTCTTTTGGTCTAAATCTTGTTGAGTCCAGATTGTACAGTTTGGTGTAGGATCTACTTTAAGGCTGATCTTTATGTCTCGAGGGACAAAAATGCATTTTAAGAAAACGGCCTTTGAAGTTTAATGTGTTTTAGCCGCATTTAGTTGCTTTGCAGTCTTGTTTTTGTCACTTTTCGTCACATTCTTGTCACCTATCGTCATGTTTTTGATGCTGTTGTTGCTTATAGTTGCTTTTTTGTCACATTCAGACGCGTTTTTGTTGTTTTCAGCTGCATTTTTGTCACATTTAATCAAATATTATGTCAGTTTTGTCTAAATCTTGTTGAGTCCAGATTGTACAGTTTGGTGTAGGATCTACTTTAAGGCTGATCTTTATGTCTCGAGAGACAAAAATGCATTTTAAGAAAACGTCCTTTGAAGTTACAATGTCCCAGAGAAATCTATGGATGAAGTGGATTCAATGGAAGAATAAAACATCTTTAGGAGCAGATTGGACACGTTTGTTGTTTCCACATAAAAGTCGATAACAAACTGACTAAAGTTTAAAAAAGTCTTGCTTTATTCTCTATTATTAAAACATAAATCACAAATCTAATCTTAATCGTACTGGTCAGAAAAATCACATTTACATGTTTTTCCTAAATGGTGCAGCTCTATTAAAGGCAACAGAAAAATGCAAAGTGAACTTGAATCGGGATAAAATCGAAATCATGATCTGGACCCAAGAAAATCGTGATGATTCCGAACCCGAGAGTCTAAGATCTAAAGCAAATACACCACAGACACTCCCTGAACCTGCTCTGCCATCGCACAGAGAGAACAACAACCACACGAGGAACACAACAACAACACCTCGCCCGACTGCACATGTGCACTGGACGCTCGTGACCGCTAACAGGAGCAGCTCTCTGCCCTTTTAGTTTTCCAAAGTAGCTGTTCGGGACAAAAGGTTAAGACCTAAAGTGAAAGGTTAAAGTTCTTACATTGTCCAAACGTGTGAAGTTTGCGCTGACAGATGATGAAGAGCAAACAGATGCTCGTCACTGTCAGGGTCAAACGTCTGAGAATCTTCCATTCGGGGGAAGCTCATCGTAGTTTGTCTGCCCTCGATAAAGTCTGCACGCCACAAATGTTCATAAAATAGTTTACTGTAGAAGTACCACCCAAGATACAGAAGATTCTCGGATAAGTGGCGTAAAATCGAAAAAAAAAAAACGGTCGGAGGGAGAGGATTTTCTAACCAGGATTCATCAAACTAGCGTGAATGACGCTAAATGTAACTCCAGGTGTGTTTTTGACGACGGAACATCGTTAGAACAGGATTAAAAGCTCATTTCTGCCGTCTAATCACTGTAACTGTTCACTTAACTTGCATTTCTGACCAAAGGCTCGAGTAATAGCTTGTTTAGCTTTTGTACAGCCAGTAGAGGGCGCCTAAACTCAGCAAGTGCCTGGGAAACTGCCCCGACACAGACGTTAATTTTGTTTATTTAGTTCTAAAACATGAAATGCCAGACTTATAGTGCCTTAGACAGGTTTTTAGATTTTGCAAAATAAATAAATAAATAAATAAATAATAAAAATAATTTTTATCTCAGTTTGGCTAAGTTTTTACTTCCTGGTTGTAAATCATGACATCACACTAGAAAATTCTGCAACTGTTACCTAGCAACCATGTTATACACTGGGCCAAAACTCCTTTAATGTCACAGAAATTATTATTTGACAAAAACAAAACAAAACATGAGAGCAGCTTTATTTTGTTGAATTAATGTTCAAACGATGTGTTTCAAGTGAGTTAAAGTTTTGAATAGTGTCTCCCCAGTGTGATTTTCAGCATATTTTTTGACTTTTCTTCACAAATACTTGATCGATGAAAAACTATCATTTATATTTACAACAGATTTTATCCCATCAAATAAAGTCAAAACTAGAAAATCATAAAAATCTGTTATGCGCACTTTAAGTTGAGGATGTTTAAAGGCTAATAACAATGTAAAAATAGGAAAGGCATAATATTTTTCCTTTAAAATACAAAAAAAAAAAAAAAAAACTCCCTCAACAAAAGCTACATTTGACCCTCCGTGGCTCCCTTAGACCCCGACGGCGGATTACAAACAGTTTATTACAAGGTCGTAATCTGAAGTTTACAAATTGTGCAATGAATTTCACATGAATAAAACAAAACACCGATTGAAGGAGTAAATCTGTCGGTGACCTGAGGACGTTTGCAAAGCTGCTGCGGCAAAGTTTCACAAGAATTTAATAATCGGGGCTAATTAAACACTTCTGCGCTCGGGCTCGTTATGTAAACGCACTGAAGAAACCGTTTCATGCTTCACTTTTGCTAAAAATGAACCAGAATGACACTGAAATAGAAAAATCATGTCGCATTACATGAGGTAGTTAAGCTACTTATTTAGGTTTTAAATTTTACTTCCTGGTTGTAAAGTATGACATCACACTAGGAAATTGCCATGGCAACCACACTGTACACCGGGCCAAAACTCATCTAACGTCACAGATTTTGTTCTTTTGACAAAGAGAAATACATGTGAGCACTTTTATTTTGTTGAATCAATGTTTAAAGCTTCAAAAAGGTAGTTTATTTTGTGTAAATTATGCATGACATTTGTCTCCCCAGTGTGATGTCATCAGTTTGTTTACTTCCTGTGATTGTCTACAGATGTTTCAACTTTTCTCCACAAATAGCGACCTGACCGGTGTAAAACTATTTACAATTTATGTTTACAAGAGGTATTAATACACTGAATAAACTCAAAATTAGAAAATCATAAAAACCCGTCATACGCACTTTAATTAAAATATTGAGATATCTGTAATTAAGTTTACAGTTCCCTGCATTTGAGAGCAGTATCTGTACTTTCTACTTCCATACATAAAAAAACAGAAGTAAAAAGTATGTATTTAAAGTGCGTATGACGGGTTTTCATCATTTTCTAATTTTGACTTTATTTGGTTATTAATACCTGTTGCACACATACATTTTAGTTTTACACCAATCAAGCCGCCATTTGTGGAGAAAAGTTGAAAAATATGTTGAAAATAACAGGAAGTAAACAAACTGATGACATCACACCGGGGAGACTAAGGTTATGCATAATTTACACAAAAGAAACAACTTTTTTTGATCCTTTAAAGGTCCCATATTCTGCAATTTTGCCTTTTACACAGTCTATTCTAAGGGCTTTGTTGATACATTTTTGTATATATTTTTGCCGAGAGGGACGGAAAAGACAGTTCTCTAGTGAAAACATGAGGGAATCAATCAAAAAAACACTTTGGGCACAACATACGAGGCCCAAATAGCACTGGAGGAAGGTTAAAACTCTGAAAAGTCGATTTTGCATGTTATGGGACCTTTAAAAACCTTCAAACCTTTAAATACCTTTAAATAATGGCTTTCACATATTTTATTTGTAAAATAAAAATGTCTGTAACATTAAATGAGTTTTGGCCCCTTGTACAGGATGGTTGCTATGGTAATTTCCAAGTGTGATGTCATCATTTACAACCAGGAAGTCAAACTAAAACGAAAAAATTGCTAAACCGTGATGAAATTTGTAAAGTACTTTTAACAAAATTTGAAATATATTTATCTTAACTGCATTTTTGTCAAATGAGTCGTCCAACCTGTCAGGGGAACTTTAAAGTTTTAGACGCCTGAAATAGTTGAGGGGTTATTTTTACACATTTACAGCACTTATACTTTACATATTACAAGTAAAACAACTAGAAAAATAAAGAAATTGATTCAGCTGTTTCTGTTGAACACAAATCAGCACCGTTAAAAAAAAAAAATCCAGATTACTTTAGATGCTTTATTGGTTCTATTAAAGCAGCCTGGGAAAAGGAAATAAACTACAGAACTATATGGAAACAGTCGCTCTCTAATTCACGACTGCTCAGTCAACAGCAGACATGGGCTTCTGCAAATTAAAGTGATTCATCGTCTTTATCACTGCAGATTTTCACTGCACAAATAATATCCTGACGTGTCTCCAAAGTGCGTCAAATGTAAACTGACTGAATGTTCACTTTTACACTCTTTTTGGGATTGCCCCATAGACCCAAAATGTGTCATAAAAAATCCAGAATGGAGGCGACTGGAGGCAAAATGAAGTTATCTGTACATTTTTCAATGATTAGCTCACATTAGATCTAAATTCTACTGCTTTTAAATGTTTGTGTTGGGAAAAAAATGTAGGAAGGTCAGCTTTTCTGAAACAAACGATGGGCAAAATACAATTTTCTAGCCTTAAAATTGTATTTTCGCTTCAAAAGAATCTAATTTATGGAATAGTTTAGAATATATCTCTAGATAAAATGAAAAATGATTGTGGGCTCAACATTTCTGTGAGTATTTTCCAGTAAAACCCATAAATCTGGATTGTTCCTTCATCAAAAATGCAAAGAGTTGATCATAATTTCCTCAAACATGATGTAAAATACAATAATAAATGTGTTTAAAGCAGCTCTGATGTCACTCACATGTGTCTGAGGCTTTTACTGACACTAAATCATCTACATTTGTCATATTTTGTGATATTCTGAGGTTAAATCCCTGTTCCTCCATTGAAATCACATTATGATACGCTTCATTTTTGCCTCCATTCTGAATTTACAATGTTTTTGTTTACAGACTTTTAGTATTCTGCTGCATTCACGCTGTTTTGAGGAATGTTTATTAGAAAATCCTCCCTGATGTGAAAACACGTCCCGGATCGAAGGAGTTCGCATTAGGTGTGTTTGACGCTCGGAGGGAGAGGATTTTCTAATAAACATTCCCCAAAACAGCGTGAATGCAACTCCAGGTGTGTTTTTGATGATGGAACATTGTTAGAACAGGGTTAAAAGCTAAAAAAAAAAGTCACCGTAGTGGAATATGTGTCCTTTAATGTCTGAAAACTGAAACAAAATGCAAAAGAAAAAAGGTAAATTTAGCTTAATATGTGTCTTCAATTTCTCTAAGTGCAGATGTTTGACCTGGTTGTTAATATTGTCCATCTGTAAAAAACAAAAACGGCTTTAATTACTTTTTAATGCGGTCAGTTATTGCTGTTATTGCGATGCTTTAAGCCCTTTACAGACCGTTCAGACAATGTCCTCAGGGGCCCTTTTTAATCTCATCCCACAGAGAAAAAAGTCAATCTATTTCCTATACCTTTGTGAATATATCTTCAGAATACATTCTAACAGCGTTCATACGTCGTCCATCGTCTTTTATTGAGGCCGTGCTGACAGGAGAATCTGTTTAAACGAGGAGTCAGGTCTTTCTCTCTCGTCCAGGACCATCTGTGAGTCGTGATCTTATCCAGACTCTGCTCCCCGTTTGACATAAAACATGATCCTGAGCCTCGAGCACCTGTGAGCCTCCTCTGTCCTCTTCTGTTCTCTACTAAACCAGGACTAAACAAGGACTAAACCAGGACTAAACCAGATCTAAACCAGATCTAACCCAGGTCTAAACCAGGACTAAACAAGGTCTAAACAAGGACTAAACCAGGACTAAACCAGGACTAAACAAGATCAAAACCAGGACTAAACCAGGCCTAAACCAGGACTAAACCAGGTCTAAACCAGGACTAAACCAGGTCTAACCCAGGACTAAACCATGTCTAAACAAGGACTAAACCAGGACTAAACCAGGACTAAACAAGATCAAAACCTGGACTAAACCAGGCCTAAACCAGGACTAAACCATGTCTAAACAAGGACTAAACCAGGACTAAACCAGGACTAAACAAGATCAAAACCAGGACTAAACCAGGCCTAAACCAGGACTAAACCAGGTCTAAACCAGGACTAAACCAGGACCAAACCAGGTCTAAACTAGGACTAAACCAGGACTAAACCAGGACTAAACCATGTCTAAACAAGGACTAAACCAGGACTAAACCAGGACTAAACAAGATCAAAACCAGGACTAAACCAGGCCTAAACCAGGACTAAACCAGCTCTAAACCAGGACTAAACCAGGTCTAACCCAGGTCAAAACCAGGACTAAACCAGGTCTAAACCAGGACTAAACCAGGACTAAACCAGGTCTAACCCAGGTCTAAACCAGGTCTAACCCAGGTCTAAACCAATACTAAACCAGATCAAAACCAGATCTAAACCAGGTCTAAACCAGGATTAAACCACGTCTAAACCAGGACTGAACAAGGACTAAACCAATACTAAACCAATACTAAACCAGATCAAAACCAGATCTAAACCAGGTCTAAACCAGGACTGAACCAGCTCTAAGCCAGACGACGAGAACCAAAGAAAGTCCTAACATCTAAAATCTGATATTCTTGCCCTTGAATTGAAACAACAGTCAGGTGTTTCTCGTGATCCGAGAACACAGTCCAGAATCGTTTCTTAATTAAATTCACTTGGACTCTGATTGACCTTTGACCTCCGGGTGCATGTCAGTGGATCTGGACCGGTCCTTGTCCTGACACTGAACAGTCTTGGCTTCCAGATGCTGCAGGAAACACTCACATTTATCACCGAGGCCTTTGTTTTTACTGTTAGCGGTGGCACAGTGGTTGAAACAGCAGCACCATGTGCCAGACTCCGGTGTCGATCACTGGCTTTGATGATTTGCTGATTGTCCTTTCTGCTTTTACCTCCATTTCACGCCACACTGCCCTGTTTTCTCAACCTTTTTCAGTCACAAACCCCCCAAAAATAACCCCCTGAACACAAAAAATAAGCGACCGGCGATGTTATTAAGCAGTCTAATGTCTAATGTTTGAGCTGTATACCTAGATAAATGATTTTGATAAGCCAATAAATAGGAATCTATAGTTATGTCTGCATTTGGAGGGTGTCGAAGCTTATTTTATGCATTAAAAAATCATCTGGAGGCCCCTGAAATCATTCTGCGACCCCTAGATTTAGAACCACTGTATTAATCAATCATTAAAATGTATTTGTAGAACTCAAACAATTCAAATGTGCTTTACAGACATTAAAAAAAACATTAAAATCAGGATACAATACAAACAATTAAAAGCATAAATAATCATTAAAAATCATTTAAAAGTGAAAGTACCGAGAGATGTCATAAGCACAGCCAAGTATAATCGTTTTGAGCCTGGATTTAAATACTGCCTAGATGTTAAAAAAAAAAAAAAAAATGTAAATGAGTGAAAAGGCAGATTAAACCGTCCAGTCTCTCACTGACTCCATGCTTTCCTCTTTTTTACCCATTTATAATCTGAATAAAATAATTAGTCGACTAATTTGGTCGAGACTCTATCGACCGATTAATCAACTAAAAGACTGAAATACATCGTTCCTACTTCTCCAGTTTTCACCGTCCCAGGTCTAGAACTGGGTAATATAGAAACATTTAGACAATATATCGAATGTTGTTTTGAACATACGCAAAATTTTACTATAGAGAATTTTGTTTATTTGTTCAAATGCTACAAAAAAAGCAGATTAAAAAATGTAAAAAGTGTAAAAAAAAAATGATGTAAACTTTATAATAAGGATATATGGTGATATTTTACTTTCACTATACACTTTTGTGATTTATTTTCACACATGTTTAACACATTTCTGTGATCTGCGATTGACAGTGTTTCCCAACCAGGGGTACAGGGACCCCAAGGGGTTTTAGGTTTTAAATGAAGATGAAATGTACTTTTATCTGTAAAAAATTGTGATTAGTTGTAAATTTAGCATCTCTTTGGAGTATTTTGGATCATAAATATTATTAAAACTATACATATAATAATAATAACTGACTATATTCAACTAGTAAACCTATTTATTTGCCTGAAACTCAAATTAAGGGGTGCTTGGAGTGTGAAACAAAACTTTGGGGGTACTTGAGACAAAAAAGGACAAATATTACACATTATTTGTTCTGTTATTGGCCTTTAAACCTGCTCTTGAGTGTCTTTACTTTGAAATTTAGCCGTGGCTCCATCTACTGGCTGCAGAGGGAATTACACAAATCTGAATATGCACAATATGCTTGTCTAATTTTAGCCGTGTGAGCTGAGACGCGGTTGTGATGATTGTGTTTAGACAGAAGAAATGCTTAGAGCGACTCTTGCAGTGATTTAAGGACTTAAAACAGCAGACAATTCTCGGATAAGTGTCGTCAATCATCAAAAAACATCACAAACAGTGTTTTTGACGGTCGGAGGGAGAGGATTTTCTAACTAGGTCTCATCAAACTAGCGTGAATTAAGCTAAATGCAACTCCATGTGTGTTTTGATGACGAAACATTGTTAGAATATGATTAAAAGCTCAAAAAAGTCAATTTTTCCATAATATTTGTCCTTAAATATCATCTGAATATCATTATTGGGATACTTAAAAAAAGATTTTGAGGTATATTTGTCAATATCGGCCAAATTCCCAGGAGAGAAACCCTCAACTTCTACAGGAGAATACACAAACTTTGTCACTGCCGCTAATGCTAATCGCTCTGATGCTAACAGCGCTAATCGTTCGTTCGTTGTTTTGTTCCAGATTGCCGATCCTTCAGGGCGGCACGTTCAGCTTCATCACCCCGACCCTCGCCATCCTCGCTCTGCCCAAGTGGCAATGTCCCAACCCCAAGTCCGGCACCACCAACGGGACGGAAGTGTTCCAGCACGACGACGAGGTGTGGATGTCCCGCATGAGAGAGGTACAAACACTGACAACGTTCTACCTCGGGACTAGGGCCTCGGGGATAAAAACCGAATCGTGAGCTCGATCCTTTGACAATCTGCTGTTTTTGTGAAATTGACGTATCGTGATTGACTGTTTGTGTCTTTAATGCAGCTGTCTGTTCAAACACACTTTTTCTCCTGTTGTTTAGCCTCTGAAGCCTCTGAGCAGATGACTTTATTTACCTCTTAAAGGCCAGAGCTGCACAATTAAACTAAATCCACACAAAACCAACATTTTAATGAATGCAATTAGCAAATCACAAAGGCTGCAATTTTTTAAGTGCAATAATTTCCTCCACAAACAGAATAAAAACTGCTAACACTAGTTTGGATTTGTACAAACATGTTCTGAAGCGACAAAAGTGATTAAAAATGCGTTCAAAAGTGACAGAGATGCATTTAAATGTGACAAACTCATCTGAACGTAACAAAAACACGACTAAAAGTGACAAAATGGGTGTAGAATGTGAATTTGAACAGAATCCTATTATTAAAACATAAATTGTAATCACACTGGTCAGAAAAATCACAACTAGATATTCTTACTAAATCGTGCAGCTCTATTAAAGACAATAGAAAACTACAAAGTGAAGATGAATCGTGATAAAATCGAAATCATGAGTTCAACAAAATCGGGATAATCTTTTTTGCCGTATCGCCCAGCTCTACTCGAGACGTCTTTAAAATGTAAATAACCCCACGACGTATTCTTTTTTTATCGTGAAAAATTCAAAACAAAATTCTCAACAGATGAAAGTATGAAGTATTTGACGTCGTGCAGGGCTGGTTACCGTGTGACCTGCTCAAGACGGTGTTTTCAGAGGAACAAGGGCCCGAACAAACGTGATTGGAGTAATTTGTGCTGGAGCAGAGACAAGTAAAGATTAATTTTAAAATCCATACGACAAGAAACCAGCAGCGAGTGCAAAGATTCTCAAATATAGTCATGTGCGCTTGTTTTTAGTGCTAATTAACAATCGATTAGCAGCATTTTGCACAAGTTGTAGTCGTGCCGGTGGTGATTGATCGAGCCCGAGTGCCGTGTAGGAATATGAGTGATTTGTTATAAAAGCGTAGAATTAAAAACTCAAACATGATTCAAAATTTCTCAAAACAATCCCAAATCTATTAAATACTGACAAGGTATTAAAATGTTTCTGTTCTTGTGCAAAAATAAAAAAAACAACAACATCAAAAATACATTTATCACGTCATAGTGTCAGAGTTGGTTGGTGTAAAGCTGACTGCAGCACAGGTTTGTCCCCCTAAACCAGGGTTATTCAATTTAAGGCCCGGGGACCAACTCAGGCCCGCCAAGAGGCCTGATCTGGCCCTCAGCCGACTACAAAAATATAGGAAATATTTTAACCTGGTTTGGAACTGGTTTAGTCCTAGTTTACATCTGGTTTATATCTGGTTTTGTCTTGGTTTAGTCCTAGATTTGTCCTGGTTTAATCCTGGTTTAGACCTGGTTTAGTTTAGTCCTTGTTTAGACCTGATTCAGTCTTGGTTTAGTCCTGGTTTAGCCCTGTATTAGTCCTGGTTTAATCCTCGTTTAGTCTTGGTTTAAACCTGATTAAATCCAGGTTTAAACCTGGTTTTGTCCTGGATTAGACCTGGTTTGGTCCTGGTTTAGTCTAGGTTTAGTCCCGGATTAGTCCTGGATTAGACCTGGTTTAGAGCTGGTTTAATCCTGGTTTGGTCCTGGTTTAGTTGTGGTTTAGTTGTGGTTTAGACCTGGTTTAGACCTGGTTTTGTCCTGGTTTTGTCCTGGTTTAGACCTGGTTTAGTCCTGGTTTGGTCCTGGTTTAGTCCTGGTTTAGAGCTGGTTTAATCCTGGTTTGGTCCTGGTTTAGACTTGGTTTAGTCCTGGTTTTGTCCTGGTTTTGACCTGGTTTAGTCCTGGATTAGACCTGGTTTGGTCCTGGTTTAGAGCTGGTTTAGTCCTGGTTTAGTCCTGGTTTAGACCTGGTTTAGTCCTGGTTTAGTCCTGGTTTAGTCCTGGTTTAGACCTGGTTTAGTCCTGGTTTTGTCCTGGTTTAGACCTGGTTTAGTCCTGGATTAGACCTGGTTTGGTCCTGGTTTAGTCCTGGTTTAATCCTGTTTTAGTCCTGGATTAGACCTGGTTTGGTCCTGGTTTAGTCCTGGTTTAATCCTGTTTTAGTCCTGGTTTAGCCCTGGTTTAGCCCTGGTTTAGTCCTGGTTTAATCCTGGTTTAGTCCTGGTTTAGCCCTGGTTTAGCCCTGGTTTAGTCCTGGTTTAATCCTGGTTTAGTCCTGGTTTAGCCCTGGTTTAGCCCTGGTTTAGTCCTGGTTTAATCCTGGTTTAGTCCTGGTTTAGTCCTGGTTTAGTCCTGGTTTAATCCTGCTTTATCCTTACACTAGTTTAAGTCCTGCTTTAGAGCTGGTGTTACTCAGAAGACTAAACATTTCTTGGGGTTTACTTGGTGAGGAAAGTTTGAGAACGACTTCTACAGAGTTTTATTGTCCTAAACCGTCTCTGGAAACGCTCTTTACTTCAAATCAGTGACCATTGAGTCTAATCAGACGTGAGTCCAGGCCTCAAAACTCAAAAGGACAACATGAAAAACCAGAGCACTTTCTCCGTTCTTTTAATGACGTGTCCTTTAAAACGCACTAAATAAATAATAATAATAATAATAATAATAAATTTAGTTTGACAGACTTCCCCAAGAACTACACAAAATATATATTGTATTCAAAACAAAACGTGAGCTTCAGAGGTTATTTTTGATTAGAACAAGGATCTACAGCTACGAACTGTGAAAATGACCGCTGCTCCTTCGGCAAAAGTTAAAAAGGTGTGAAAAAAGTCTGAGGCGTTCTGTTTGGTGAGAAAGAAAAAGTTCATTGTCCTTCATTTGGGACATTCAGAACTCTACACATGGCAATCTTAAGCTAAAAAGTAACAAATTTCGCCTCATTTTTTAAACTTAAAACTTCAATAAATCAGGTTTAGAATTAGATATCAACAAATCCTTCTGTCTGTTTGGTCTAAATCCTGTTGAGTCCAGATTGTACAGTTTGGTGTAGGATCTACTTTAAGGCTGATCTTTATGTCTCGAGGGACAAAAATGCATTTTAAGAAAACAGCCTTTGAAGTTTAATGTGATTTAATGAGTTTTAACCGCATTTAAGTTGCTTTTAGTCTTGTTTTTGTTGCTTTTTTGTCACTTTTCATCACATTTTTGTCACCTATCGTCACGTTTTTTATGCTTTTGCCGCTTATAGTTGCTTTTTTGTCACTTTTAGTCACGTTTTGTTGTTTTCAGCTGCATTTTTGTCACGTTTAGTCAAATATTGTGCCCGTTCTGTCGAAATCTTGTTGAGTCCAGATTGTACAGTTTGGTGTAGGATCTACTTTAAGGCTGATCTTTATGTCTCGAGGGACAAAAATGCTTTTTATGAAAACGGCCTTTGAAGTTAACAATGTCCCAGAGAAATCTATGGATGAAGTGGATTCAATGGAAGAATAGAAGGAGCAGATTGGACACGTTTGTTGTTTCCACATGAAAACCGATATGTGAGAGAGAAAACTGACCAACTGACTGTAGTGTCTCGCCTTAAAACAATAGCAATAATTGACAATACGTGACTATTAAACTGATCTATTTGCCTGAAACTCAATTCAAGCTGTACTCGTAGTGTGTGTGACAAAGACAAAAAAGGTTGGCAACCATTGATCTCAACGACCAAAGAATCCCAACCCGCCTTCCATACTCTCTTGACTCCTGGTCCGTCCTGTTCCCGCAGATCCAGGGCGCCATCCTGGTGTCGTCGCTGCTGCAGATCTTCCTGGGCTTCTCGGGGCTGGTGGGCTTCGTGCTGAAGTACATCGGACCGCTGGCCATCGCGCCCACCATAAACCTGATCGGCCTGTCGCTCTTCATCGAGGCGGGCAAGAAGTCGGGCGGCCACTGGGGCATCGCGGCACTGTGAGTTTGACAACGGTTATTTGTGCTCTGCAGACGTCGCTTTAGCCTCGGTTAGAGCTGGGGTTCTGCATGAAAGCGCCTTTAAAACCTGTTGCAAGATGTTTTTATTAATTTATTCCTTTTTTAATCTACATTTGATATAAGAAACTATCAGCTGCTGGACGTGTTCAGTATGAAAAAAAAGCTGTGACTCACTTATTTTCAGTAAAATCAAACATTCTGGGATGAATTAGAGTCAGTTTTTACTCCAAAAGCACAAATTTAATTACAAAATTACACTAAAATTCAAAAAAATGTAATGATGATGGTGGCTTTTATTTAAAAAGCATTTTTCCACCTAATAGGCACTCAAAGCGCTTAATAGGACTTTTATATGGATTCCACCTAGACTTTTTATTTTGCTACAAGTCCCTAAAACTAATTTTTTGTTAATTAGCTTCAGCTTTGGAAGAGGAATTGTTTTTAATTCTTCCTTTTTGTCTATTCACAACACTCTAATTTGTATTTCTATGCATATTATCACATTCTAACTTTTATGCTCCCTATAACCCTGAGGAGTCTTCTCTGTTTGTCTGTTGCTAATTGTTGTATATGTGAAGCACTTTGAGATACAATTTAAATGTATGAAAAGTGCTGTACAAATAAAGTTTGATTGATTGAAAACCAACAAAAGCCAAAACTAGAGTCAATCAGACAAAATCTCCAAACACCAGCGTCACTTCTTCATAGATTTAACAAAGAAAATGTAGTTGGACTTTAAAGTCTGATGTTCCTCTGAGCAGAGTTTGTTTCAGTGGAATCAGAGTAAATCAGACACAAAACTCCAGAGTCTGAGCTTCACAAAGAGTCAGACAATAGTTTGTGTCCAAAGGGTTCAAGAACAGCTTCAGTTTGACACGAGGCTCATTTTAGTCAAACGTTTGAGGAAAAACAGGTCCGAGCGGCGTGTGTTTAAACACTTTAACGCACGGTTCTGTCCTGATTGTCAATAAATCACTCTTAAATAATGAGTCGTGGTGTAAAGTCGCGTTTAGTGCTCACCAGTTTCCATCTCAGGCCAAGATCTGAATAATGCAGTTTGGTTTCTTCACAGTGACTTATCTTTATCATTGTCTTGGGCCCCCAACCTGAAGGGGCCCCCAATAAAATGCTCAAACCGACCAGAAACAGTGGCTACTCTCTCAACATCACAGTAAAGCAGTTATTACAAGTTTTTATATAGAAATAAGGCACTTTATGTGTGAAATGTCACATATTTGGGACATTTAAATTAAAAAAATGGACAGAACTAGGTTTTCATTTCATTTTGTACACATATTAGTTATAAAAAATGTACTGAAGGTATTTTGAATTTTAGTTTTTGAGTTCATAAGGTCACTGTACATGGCAACAAGAAATAAAAACAACAGAATAAAACCCACAAACAGAACTGGATGATGGTGTTGGAGTGACTGAATGAGTTAACCGATCTGACTGAAAACTGAATTTGCCTCAAAATTCAAATTTTGTTTAGAGATTTAGATATAAACCAATCCCTCCATATGTTCTGTCAGAGTTGTGTTCAGTCCCAGATTGTACAGTTTGTCATAAGAACTACTTTAAGACGGATCTTTATGTCTCTGTGGGACAAAAATTCATTCTGTGAGGCTCGTGCTGCGTTCAAATTTGCACCGGCTGCTCCTTGGCCGCCTCTCTACGTTGAGGACAGTCGCTTTGGTCGCGTGTCATGGACGCCTCACACAGCTGAAGAAAATAAAGTCACCAGCAACGCACGGCATGTCCAGTGCACATTTGCATTTACCAGACATTCCTTTCTTCTGGCTAACCTTCTTCCCGGCAGGTCCTTCTTGTTCTGTCTCTGTCGTCCACCAGTGTGACATTACAGAGCTCCGGGCGCTGCTACAGACAAGCATGTCATCCATTTGCTGTTGTGTGCTTTGTTTTCGTCCTTCTTCAGGATAATGAAATGCGTAGTTACGTGACTGAAGCCTAGTCTCTGATCGGTTGCCATCAGTGTTGGCTGCAGAAAGTTCAGCTTTGTTTATCTTCAGCGAATGGAGCAACCAGAGCCGCCGCAAAAACGCTCAGGACGCGGCACAACTCCAAAAACGTAGGATTCGCGCCTGACTGATCGAGCCGCAAAAACGCAGGAGGCATTTGTCGCGCGTCCACTATTCACCTTATTCCTGAAGTTCCCGTACGCGCCGTCGTCTTGTTTCCGTTGTAGTTCACACGGAGCAGAGCTCAACAGAAAATAAGTTCTACTCGACTAAAAAGACGTTTTCAGGAAATCGTTGCGTTGTGACTTGTTGTTGCTCGTGTTCATTAAACATTTTACACAAATCAATCTACTTTATGTAACATTTTAGCAGCGAGACTTTTCCCTCGTTCATCATTAGCTTTAACGGAGTTCTCGTCAAACGGAAGTGCGTTTACAACAAAAGTGCAAAAAACGGCAAAAGTGGGCGGGGCAGAATAAGGTCAATTGACCTTGACGAACAGGGGAAAAGTCTCGCCGCTAAAATGTTACATAAAGTAGGTTGATTTGTGTAAAATGTTTAATGAACACGAGCAACAACAAGTCACAACGCAAAGATTTCCTGGTCAGTCTGAAAATGTTTTTTTAGTCCGTGTAGAACTTATTTTCTGTTGAGCTCGTCTGCTCCGTGTGAACTACAACGGAAACAAGATGGCGGCGCGTACGGCAACTTCAGGAATAAGGTGAATAGACTTTACATGTAAACTGCCGGATTTGAACGCCGCATCACAGAAGGAGCAGAGAAGACGATCTTGTAAACAGGATTAATACGTTTAATTAAATAGAGCTAAATACGACTCCAGCTGTGTTTTTTGATGAAGGAACACTGTCATAACGTGATAAAAACTCAAAAAAGTCCACTTCGCATCATTTGTGTCCCGTAGTCCGCAGATATACAAGTCCAAAGATGACATCACCTGCTCGGCCTAAAGCAGCTTTACTGTCTTCCTTCTCAAAGACCCCTCCTGGCTCCGCTCCTCAAGACTTTCACAAGACAAACGAGCTCGAATATTTACGAGCCACACATCGATGCTTCGTATTCCAGGAGATAAGACCACGACGGAATTATCCAGATCTCCCCCCGCTCTTCTGCTGCCAAAGTCCGACGTTTCACTGCAGGCTTTCGGGTCCAAGTCTGGGTCTAATCCTGGTTTATGCAACTCTGACTCAAACACCCCGCCCCGCCGGCCTTTCACCCCGACCTCGTCCCGTTTGAGGAGATCCATCTTCATTTATATCCACGGTTACAGATAAAACCAACATTAGTGTCAGAGAGGTAGAAAAATCACCGCAAATGTCCAAAAGGTAAAGTACAGCTAAAACCAGCTCAGAAAAAAGTCAAGCCAAAAGCAGAGGTGGTGTTTCTCGCTGCATTTACTCGAGTGAATCTTTTAAAAATGTAATAGACAGTGTCAGGGCTGGTTTTAGGCTTTTGGAGGCCCGGACAAGACTGTGATTGTGGCCCACCAAATGTACACTGTTTAAATAATTGGACGTAACAATAGGATATAAAATAAAGACAAGAAATTAGAATTGGACTGGGAGAAAAAGTTATTCTGATCTCTAGATCCAAAAATATGACTAATAGTGGCAAAAACATGACTCAAAGCGACAAAAAAATGACTAAAAGTGACAAAACATGACCAAAAGCGACAAAAACGTGACAAAAACATGACTAAAAGCGACAAAAATATGGCAAAAAGCGACAAAATGTGACTAAAAGTGACAAAACATGACTAAAAGCGACAAAAAGTGACAAAACATGACCAAAAGCGACAAAAACGTGACAAAAACATGACTAAAAGCGACAAAAATATGGCTAAAAGCGACAAAATGTGATTAAAAGTGACAAAACATGACTAAAAGCGACAAAAACGGGACTAAAACATGACTAAAAGCAACAAAAACATCACTAAAAGCAACAAAAACCTGACTCAAAGTGACAAAAACTTGACTAAAATTGGCACAAACACAGCTATTAGCACCAAAAATGTAACTGAAAGTGACTAAAAGTGACAAAAATGCATCTAAAAGCAAAAAAACATGACTAATAGTGAAAAAAACACAACTGAAAGTGACAAAACATGACAAAAACATGACTACAAACTTACAAAAACGTGACAAAAAAAACAACATAAAAGTTCCAAAACACATTCTTTTATTTGTTTGTCAGGGGGGGTTGAATAAGAGAGAAAATTTTAATAAATCATGTATTCAGAAGCATTTTAGATGTAATATTTTATTTATTTTAATTGATCATTTCAGTGACATTAAGTGACGCAAACGTCCCCAATGGTGACTAAAGCGCAACTGAAAGCATCAAAAACGTGACTTAAAGTGACAAACACAACTGGAAGTGAACAAAACGCAACTAAAAGCATCAAAAGCATGACTCAGTGACAAAAAACATGACTAAAAGTGACACAAACACATTTATTAACAACAAAAACGTGACTAAAAGAGACAAAAAAACGTGATTGAAAGTGACAATGACATGACTTGAAACAACAAAACATGACTAAAAGCATCAAAAATATGACTTAAAGTGACAAAAACATGACTAAAAGAGACACAAACGCATTTATTAACAACTAAAACATGACTAAAAGAGACAAAAAACGTGATTGAAAGTGACAATGACATAACTTGAAACAACAAAACATCACTAAAAGCATCAAAAATATGACTTAAAGTGACAAAAACATGGCTAAAAGAGACAAAAACATGACTAAAAGCGACAAAAACATGAGTAAAAGCGACAGTAACATAACTCAAAGTGACAAAACATGATTAAACGCAGTCAAAATATGACTAACAGTGAGAAAAACATGACTAAAAGAGACAATAACGTGACTAAAATCGGCACAAATGCAGCTTTAAAAATGTGACAAAAAAAAAAAAAAACAACACGAACATTCCAAAACACATTCTTTTATTTGTTTGTGAGTTCATATTTTAGTATTTTTGTCAATAAGTGACACATTCTAACTTTATTTTGTAAAAAAACCTCTCATTTCACTCGTGACAACTAAAATAATGGTTAGTCTGAGCCCTGTTGCTCCATTATCACAGATCTGCTTCTACATTTCCTGCCACTTAAACATCCTGGCTTTAGGTTAAACTCCACATTTGACTTCTCGTGTTTATTTTAGCTCAGTTTCATCCTCCGTCCCTGGAGTCCGCCGCTCTAAACACGGCCTCATAAATCCCCCGTATTTAACCCAAATCTCCTCTTGCAAAGACAACACGGCCGCGGTGCGTTCGAGCTCTCCCGGTGCGGTCGGACTCCTCTAAATCTTTAAGTGGCGCGGGTTCCTGGCCTCGTTTCGCGCTCTCCAGGACGCTTTCAGCCGCACAGCCGGAGCAGACGAGCACGCCGCGGGATCTGCCACGTTTAAATCACCGACGATGAAGTCCTTTCGACGGTCTTGTGATTGTGGCCAACCAAATGCAGTGTGTTTAAATAATTGGATGAAACAATAGGATATAAAATAAAGACAAGAAATCAGGAGTGGACTGGGAGAAAAAGTTATTCTGATCTCTAGATCCAAAAATGTGACTAACAGTGACAAAAACATGACTGAAAGCAGCAAAAATATCACTAAAAGCAGCAAAAATATGGCTTTAAAATGACAAAATGTGACTAAAAGTGACAAAATATGACTAAAAGCGACAAAAACATGACTAAAAGAGACAAAAAAATGGCTAAAAGTGACAAAAACATGACTCAAAACAACAAAAACATGACTAAAAGCAGCATAAATATGGCTTTAAAGTGACAAAATGTGACTAAAAGTGACAAAATATGACTAAAAGCGACAAAAACATAACTAAAAGTGACAAAAACCTGACTGAATGCGACAAAAACATGACTAAAAGAGACAAAAAAATGACTAAAAGCAACAAAAACATGACTAAAAGCAGCAAAAATATGGCTCTAAAGTGACAAAATGTGACTAAAAGTGACAAAATATGACTAAAAGTGACAAAAACGTGACAAAAAGTGACAAGAACGTGACTAAAAGTGACAAAAACCTGACTGAATGCAACAAAAACATGACTAAAAGAGACAAAAACATGACTCAAAGCAACAAAAACATGACTAAAAGCAGCAAAAATATGGCTTTAAAGTGACAAAATGTGACTAAAAGTGACAAAATATGACTAAAAGCGACAAAACGTGACAAAAACATGACTAAAAGTGACAAAAACCTGACTGAAAGCGACAAAAACATGACTAAAAGAGACAAAAAAATGACTAAAAGCGACAAAAACATGACTAAAATTGGCACAAACACAGCTATTAGCGACAAAAATGCAACTGAAACTGACTAAAAGTGACAAAAATGCACCTAAAAGTGACAAAAACATGGCTAAAAGAGACAAAAACATGACTAAAAGTGACAAAAACCTGACTGAATGCGACAAAAACATGACTAAAAGAGACAAAAACATGACTAAAAGCGACAAAAAACATGACTAAAAGAGACAAAAACATGACTAAAAGCGACAAAAAACATGACTAAAAGCAGCAAAAATATGGCTTTAAAGTGACAACGTGTGACTAAAAGTGACAAAATATGACTTAAAGCGACAAAAACATGACTAAAAGAGACAAAAAAATGACTAAAAGCAACAAAAACATGACTAAAATTGGCACAAACACAGCTATTAGCGACAAAAATGCAACTGAAACTGACTAAAAGTGACAAAATGCATCTAAAAGTGATAAAAACATGACTACAAACTTTAAAAATGTCTCTAAATCTTTAAGTTGCGCGGGTTCCTGGCCTCGTTTCACGCTCTCCGGGACGCTCTCAGCCGCACAGCCGGAGCAGACGTTTAAATCACCGCCGATGAAGCTCTTTCGACGGTCTTGTACCTCTTTTTTTACCCATAATCCCTCTCAGCAGGAAGCGGCGTAAAAGTGTCGACAGCGCGGACAGCCTGCCGAGTTCGGAGTTCGGGTTTCGCTCGTAGAGGTTTAAAGGTCGCTCTGAAGGAAAAGTGTGTCGTTTTGGCTGAACTTATGAGACCAAACGACTTTAAGAACGAGGACTTTTATTACAAATAGACCCTTTAAAGGGCATATGACAGGTTTTTGTGATTTTCTAATTTTGACTTTCTTCAGTGTATTAATACTTCGTGTAAATACAAATTATAGTTTTACACCAGTCAGGTCGCTGTTTGTGGAGAAAAGTTGAAAAATCTGTTGACAATCACAGGAAGTAAACAAACTGATGACATCACACTGGGGAGACAAAGGTCGTGCATAATTTACACAAAACAAAGTACTTTTTTGACGCTTTAAACTTTGATTCAACAAAATAAAGGTGTTCACGTGTGTTTTTCTTTGTCAAATGAACAAAATCTGTGACATTAGATGAGTTTTGGCCCAGTGTACAGTGTGGTTTCTATGGTAATTTCCTAGCGTGATGTCATACTTTACAACCAGGAAGTAAAATTAAAAACCTAAAAGAATCGCTAAACTGGGGTTAAATTTGTAAAGATTTTAGTAGAAATTTGAAAATATATATCTTAACTTATCTTAACTGTCATAGACCCTTTAAAAGTTCGAAAACATTCTAAATTCAAAATGGAGGCAAAACTGAAGTGGAACATGATGTGATTTCACTGAGAAACTGGAATTTAACCTCAGAATATCAGAAAATATGGAAAAATGTAGATGATTTTGACACATGTGAGTGACATCAGAGCTGCTTTAAACACATTTATTATTGTATTTTACATTATGTTTTGGGAAATTATGATCAACTCTTTGCATTTTTGATGAAGGAACAATCCAGATTTATGGGTTTTACTGGAAAAATACTCAGAAATGTTGAGCCCACAATCATTTTTCATTTAATCTAAAGATATATTAGATATTATTAGATATATTATAATTTAAGAGGAATATTTATGTTTGAAAAACCTAAAATAAGAACTAAACTAAAGAACAATGTATTTCAAATATAGGCGTAAAACTATGGAATAAATGTAGTAGGATATTAAAAATGTCAAATCAATAAATAAATAATAAATAAATGTAATTAAATGATATTATTTAGAATTTATTTATTTATATTTATTTATTTATTTTCTTTATTTTTTCTTTTCGTTATTATTATATATTATGGTGCTTTTTTTATCTTAATGTTGTAAATTGCTATTGAAAATAAGCTTTGGCTTCCCCCAGACCTTGTTGATTAGCATAAGCTTGTCCTTTGTGTTTTTCTTTTTTTTTCTTTTTTATGTAAAGTATGTGTTTAAATTCAAATTTATGCTGATCAACTAAATACATAAATAAAAATAAATAAATATTATTCCATAAATTAGATTCTTTTGAAGCGAAAATACAATTGTTAGGCTAGAAATGTGTGTTTTGTCCATTGAAAAGCAAACTAACTGACCTTTCTACTCTGGAAATTCAATTGTGCTGCATTTTTTTTCAAACACAAACACTTCAAACCAGTAGAATTCAGATCTAACGTGAGAGAATCATCGAAATATTTACAGTCAACGTCATTTTGCCCCCAGTCGCCTCCTTCTGGGATTCTGGTGACGTCACATTTTAAAGCGTCTTTACGTTAAACAGACGACAGCCGGACTCATTAAGGCAACGGAGCTCCTGCCGCTGGAGTCACGCCGTCCCAGCATGCACCGCCAAACGCCACGGTGACAGGGAATTCAACCTGAAACAAACAAACGGCACCAGAGTTTCGGAGATTGTGGATTATTTTCGCAGCTGTTTGCGCGAAAAAGATCGAGGGCAGAAGAAAGACGAGACGAGAATTTTGCAGGATTTACAAAAGTCCAGATCGACGAGAAGTGGATTCAGGCGACAAAACAACGAACATGTCAAGCTCTTTAGTTAGATTGTTGATTGTGTGTTGGCGATTTTGTCATCTGTTTATGGAGCAGAAAGAGTCGTTTGAAAAGAGAAATAATTACATGGAAAATTGACTGTTTGATAAAATGACAAACTAAAGTTAAACCATTGATTTTGGGGCTGTTTATTACATTGTTATAAGTGCTCAGCCTCTGTCATGTACAACAGCTTCATATTAGTCAGAACATCATATGATAAACATAAACATTACATGCACAGGGCGTTTTAATCAAGGGTTTTTCCTCACAAACATCTCTCTCTCCCACTCTCCCCATCTCTCTCTCCCACTCCCCCCCTCTCTCTCCCTCCCTCTCCCTCCTCTCTCTCCTCTCTCTCCCCTCTCTCTCTCTCCCTCCCTCTCTCTCCCTCCCCCTCTCTCTCCCTCTCCCTCTCTCTCTCTCTCTCTCTCTGCCTCCCCCTCTCTCTCCCCCCTCTCTCTCTCCCCCCTCTCTCTCTTCCCTTCCTACCCTCTCTCTCTCTCTCCCACTCCCCCCTCTCTCTCCCTCCCTCTCTCCTCTCTCTCCCTCCCTCTCCCCTCTCTCTCCCTCCCTCTCTCTCTCTCTCTCCCCCTCTCTCTCTCTCTCCTCCCTCTCCCTCTCTCTCCCTCCCTCTCTCTCTCTCTCCCTCTCCCTCTCTCTCTCTCTCTCCCCCTCTCTCTCTCCCACTCTCCCCTCTCTCTCCCTCCCTCTCTCCTCTCTCTCCCCCTCTCTCTCTCTTCCCTGCCTACCCTCTCTCTCTCCCACTCCCCCCTCTCTCTCCCTCCCTCTCCCTCCTCTCTCTCCCCCTCTCTCTCTCTCCCTCTCTCTCTCTCTCTCTCTCCCACTCCCCCTCTCTCTCCCTCTCTCTCCTCTCTCCCCCTCCCTCTCCTCTCTCTCTCTCTCTCTCTCTCTCTCCTCTCCCTCTCTCTCTCTCTCTCTCTCTGCCTCCCCCCCTTCCCCCTCTCTCTCTCTCTCCCTCCTCTCTCTCTCTCCCACTCCCCCCTCTCTCTTCCCTCCCTCTCTCTCTCTCCCCCCCCCTCCCTCTCTCCTCTCTCTCCCCTCTCCCCCCCCCCTCTCTCCCCGTCTCTCCCCCCCTCTCTCCCTCCAGGACGGTGTGTCTGATCCTCCTTTTCTCTCAGTACTTGAGTAAAGTGGACGTGCCCATGATCACCTACAAGGACAAGAAGTGGACGGTGTTCCAGTACCCGCTCTTCAAGCTCTTCTCCGTGAGTCACAACACACAGCGCCACCTGCAGGTCATCTGAGGCTCATCACACGACACAGAGGAACTTCATTCAAAAAAAAAAAAAAAAAAACCCACATAAAATACTTATTATAATAGTGTCTTTACATTACATAAAAGGCTGTGTTCGTCGTGTGTTTCTGCCGACGGAGTGACCTGTTGTCGTTGCTCTTGCCGCCCCCTGCAGGCGCTGTTCGGCATGTGCGGCGGCTGGCTCCTGTGCTTCCTGCTGACCGTGTTCGAGGTGTTTCCGTCCAAACCGGAGGAGTACGGCTACTCTGCTCGCACCGACATCAGCCTCGATGCCGTGGCCAACTCGCCCTGGTTCCACGTGCCGTACCCAGGTCTGGCTCTTCTAGGTTCTCTGCGTCGGTTTCTCGTTTCTTTTTTTATGTAAAGCTTTCTGGTGGATTGAAGTATTTGAAGAGTTTGAAATCCTAGCATCACATCAAACCCTGTATACTTACGGAACATATTGTGCTACAGTGGCTTTTTTTTTGCACTTTTAATCCTGTTCTATCATTGTTCCGTCGTCAAAAACACACCTGGAGTTGCATTTAGCTTCATTCGCGCTAGTTTGATGAAAATCCTCTTCCTCCAAGCGTCAAAAACACTTCCTGCTGAACTCCCTCGATTTGTGACGTTTTTCTGATAATTGACGTCGTTTATCTGAGAATCTTCTGCCGTTTTAAGTCCTTAAATCATCACCAGACTCTAAACACGATCACTGCTACTGCGTGGCTACATTAGCTAGGGTTAGAGCATGTTTAAAAGCTAATAACAATATTATAAATGCATCATTTTTTCAGGGCGCCATTTTGGATTCATCTTCCAGGTTTAATTATAGTTCTATGGCCCTGACCTGCTTAGCTTTCAAGATCCGGCATCGGCGAGCAAGCATGGCCACTATTTTACTTGCTAAAGAAGAAAAAAAAGATATTTAAACTGTTAATAAACACGTTCAAACAGAGCTGAGTGAAGTCAGACAGTAACTTCAGATCTAAAATGGCTAATGTTGATGGTCATTCTTGTTTCTCTTTCTCTAAATAAACTCCTTACTTTGTTACATAAATGAATTTAACCTACTTTTGGCCACAGCAGACAAAACAAATAATAAACACATTGAAAAGAGTTGAGTGAAAAAGGTGCCAGATCAGACAAAGTTGTAATAATAAAACAATGTCAAACACAGCGAGGGTTCAGATCACACGTGTGTTTCCGTGTGGACGTGTTCTGCTCGTGTCACACATGACTGACATGTTTTGGTTAAACCTGTTGAAATAATGAATCATTGAGACACGAAGATTAAGCACCTGTTTACACACATTAGAGAGAAACACGAGGGAAGAGTCAAAGGAATGACATTTAAAGCCGCTGTGCTGGATTTGATTTGTTTTTATTTTTTATTTTTTTGCCCCAGTACAGACCTTCTTAGGGTCAAAACCTCTCCTCATGGTTTCAACTTTTTACACAAGATTTTTTTTTTTTTATTGACCTTATTCTGCCCCGCCCACTTTTGCCGTTTTTTGCACTTTTGTTGTAAACGCACTTCCGTTTGACGAGAACTCCGTTAAAGCTAATGACGAACGAGGGAAAAGTCTGACGCTAAAATGTTACATAAAGTAGGTTGATTTGTGTAAAATGTTTAATGAACACGAGCAACAACAAGTCAACAACGCAACGATTTCCTGAAAACGTCTTTTTAGTCGAGTAGAACTTATTTTCTGTTGAGCTCGTCTGCTCCATGTGAACTACAACGGAAACAAGACGGCGGCGCGTACGACAACTTCAGGAATAAAGTGAATAGTTTTTTCCTGCCGAGAAGGAAGGTTAAGGACAGGGGGCGCTCTGGAACAGTTATTTGATCTGCTTTTCTATTATTGACCAATGACTGTTTCATTGTCGCCCACCAAGCCAAGATTTTAGGCGTTACAAATTTTTTTAAAAAATACATAAAATTGAATGTAAAGTAAATGAATTGAAATTAATTCAAATTTAATGAATATTTATTATTATTATTATTATTATTATTATTATTAAGAGACTTGGGGGGTGGGGGTGGGAGGGCATTTTATTTGGTTTTATTTATAATTTCTTATATAATATTGCCATTGTATGCTTTCTATGTAAAACTGATAAATAAAGTTTGAAAAATAATAATAATATGTGACCGCTGTGTAAAACAGACGAAAATGCTGTGTCCAAACACACTGTTCCCTGCAGGGGGCGCTGTACAGTGGTCACTCCATTTTTAGTGCTGTCCAAATGTCCAGCAGGGGAAAAAGATGTACACTCAAAATTTCCCAGAATGCATCGTGAAAAGTAGTGTCCAGCGCTGGTCAATATTGACCACAATGCATTGCAAGAGTCGTATAAACTACAGCAGACAGTGACAGGTCGTTAACTGGACACAACAGACTGAACGAAGCAGAAAGAACTGTTTAAACGACTCATTCTGCTACAGTGACTTTTTTGAGCTTTAAACTCTGTTCTAACAATGTTCCGTTATCAAAAACACACCTGCAGTAGCATTCTGTTGCAATCACACTGTTTTGAGGAATGTTTTTTTAAGAAAATCCTCTGCCTCCAAGCGTCAAACACACTTCCTGCTGAACTTGCGGGATTTTCTGACATATTTTCACTTATCTGAGAATCTTCTGCTGTTTTGAGTCCTTAAATCATCGCCAGACTCGCGCTGGGCATTTCTGTCTCCAAACACGATCACAGCTGCTGCTATCTTTATAATTACGAGTAGCACATTCGCTTATAGAAATAATATAGCTAAGCACTTGGCTGGATGCACTAATTAATAGTCTTTTGCAAACTCCTGAGGCAAACATGATTTATTTAATAATAAACGTTTTTTGATTGTTATAAAACACGAGATGACAAATTAAAGGTTCTCAAGAGCAGGTTTAAAGCGTAATATTTTTTCTTTAAACGAACTGTTGAGCTATGATTATGAACAAAACACTTTAAACAAACCGTTAGCAGCAGAGTTGCTAGCTTTAGCCCCTTACCTTAGCTCGAGTTGTGAACATATCTCAAATCGCAGGCAAAAAGTTGAATAATCCAGTCCGTTTGATGATTTACATACAATCCATGATGATAAAACGACATATATTTTTCCATTTCTCATCTATCAAAATAAAATGACTTTCTCTTCCCCACTTATTTTTTTGTTATGAATACATTTATATAGTTTAGATATTATTCATCGGTCTAATTTCTAATATTAAAGTTGTCTTAGTTCATTATTGTGTTTTTGTGGGGCTAAATGTAAAATATGAGTTTCTTTGCGTGCCAAAAAGCCTTAGAATGTTACCGATGTTTTTGAGACTTGTCACTCGATTGTGTTGGATCAAGGCCAACTTTCCTCCAAGCACAACTGCTCTAAAGGAGAGAATCTGCTCAAATTCACTTTTGAATTTATGACACTGAAACTGACACAGAGATCAGGAATCTAACCCGCAACTTCCGCGCTCAGACACGGTTGTGTGCGAGTCAGGAATTCCACTCCAACAATTTGAACCAAAATCATAAAAAGAAAAGTTAAAAGAATTGAAGATGTTGTTAAAGTTATGGGCCAATTGACAGAAAATTCCAAGTTTTACAACGTTTTGCAACACAATTAAATTAAACGGCCGTCTTTAAAGGAGAGACGCTGCAGGTGAAAGCGCAAAAACCTGAAATTGAGAGACTTTTTCTGTCGTTTCTGTCTTAGATAAATGCATTTCCACATAAAAAATAAGGTTTTATGTGTAAAATGGCCTTATTGTCACATATTTGGGACATATACATCAGAAAAATTGATAGTCGGGTTTAAATTTTATGGTTTCTTTACATATTATTTACCAAAAAACTAGAGGAATTTTTGAGTCCTTGATTGAGTTTCTGAATAAACTAAGATCTTACTGAAAATTGGCGTGCAAATTCCAGTTTCACCTCATGATTTGGAGTTAAAACTTTTATAATTCGGGTTTAGATCTGAACAAATCCCTCTGTTTAATCCGTCAAAATCTTGTAAAATCCAAGAGTGCAAAGTTTGCTGCTACTTTGGCTGATCTTTATGTCTCTGTGGGAGAATTTTAAAGCATTTGGAGATATTTGAAGTCACAATGTCTCATATAAATCCATGGAAGTGGGTTAAATGAAATGATGCCATTCTGACTTAGCTGTGGCTCCATCTACTGGCTGCAGAGGCAATTACACACAGGTAAATATATACCCACGATGCACTGCACTAAAGAGTGGATCTAATGAAGTTGTAGTTATGATTAGACGGAAGAAATGTTCAGAGCGAGTCTGACAGTGATTTAAGGACTTAAAACAGCAAAGGATTCTGGGCTAAATGTCGTCAGCATCATCTACGTCACACACAGTGGGCGAGGCTACCGCGCTCAAATTGAGCCGCCGACTGTAGGCTGCCATGTTTGCAATCTGCTGCTGACCACTAGGGGCCGCTGCGGAAGTAGAATTATTCAATACAAGTCAATGGGGAGTTAGACGTTTCAAAACCTACTTTAGAGCCTGGCTCAAAATACGGCTTTGGTCTCAAACGTTAGCCTACGGCTCTGTGACAACGCTGAGGGGGGTGGATTTTTTTGAACCAGGCTGGTTTAGCCTGTGATTTTTTAAAGTTCTTGCATATCTAATGAGGAAGGCGGGCTTTACGCGCCGGAAATGTCAGGGCGCAGCCATTCACCTACGAGTGGGCGGTAACCATAGAGGCAACGACGGCAGTACGTCAGCAAAAGGCCGCCCCAAAGTCGCCCTCCCCCCGCCTCCCCACCGAGGGGGGAGTGGTGGGGGCTAACCCGCGGCCATTTTGAATTCTCCTTGACTGAGCCGCATTATCATGAATGGGGCGGAGCCACAACCGACTGTCCACTATTTTTATGTCTATGGTCACACATGAAGGAGTTCAGAACGAGAGGATTTACAAACCAGCGTCAACAAACAAACAGGAATCAAACTAATGCTGCTCCAGGTGTGTTTTTAATGACGGAACAAAGTTAGAACATGGAGAAAAGATCAAGAGTACATTTTGTATAATATTTGGTCTTTAAAGGAATTGCTATTAGCCTTTAAACATGCTCTTGAGTGCCTTAAATTTGTATCTCATGTTAAAAAAAAAAAAAGAAGAAAAGAAAAAGCTTCTTCATTCATTCTATGACCGGTGTTATCAGTCACTATGAAATTACCCTTACTGAGTGCATCCAGCCAGCAGGTGGCGCCAGTCTAATATACAATCTAGTTAACTTCTTTTCAGCGCTAACTTATGATGCGGATTTGCTGCAGAATTTATTGTGTTTAGAGGCAGAAATGCTCGGAAAAAGTTTAGTGATGATTTAAGGACTAAAAACAGGGGAAGATAAGTGACGTATATGATGCGAAAAGCCGTCCCGGATAGACAGAGTGCGCAGGAAGTGTGTTTGATGCTCAGAGGGAAAAGAATTTCTAATAAACATTCCTAAAAACAGCGTGAATGCAACTCCAGGTGTGTTTTTGATGACGGAACATTGTTAGAACAATGTTAAAAGCTCAACAAAGTCAGTTCTGCATAATGGCAAGGCACAGCAAGTTTATTTGTAGAGCACAATTCGCACTCAAGGCAATTCAAAGTGCTTTACAAAACAGGCCGGTCCATGTTTAGTCCTGACTCTGGCACCAGCAGGAGGCCGGTCCATGTTTAGTCCTGACTCTGGCACCAGCAGGAGGCCAGTCCATGTTTAGTCCTCACTCTGGCACCAGCAGGAGGCCGGTCCATGTTTAGTCCTGACTCTGGCACCAGCAGGAGGCCGGTCCATGTTTAGTCCTGACTCTGGCACCAGCGGGAGGCCGGTCCATGTTTAGTCCTGACTCTGGCACCAGCGGGAGGCCGGTCCATGTTTAGTCCTGACTCTGGCACCAGCAGGAGGCCGGTCCATGTTTAGTCCTGACTCTGGCACCAGCAGGAGGCCGGTCCCTGAGGTCCTCAGAGTGTGACATGGTTCATGTGGCTCTAACATGTCAGAGATGTACTTTTTTGTTTTAGAGAGACTTGAACACAAGCAGAGCTGCTTTAAAGTCTATTCTCTGAGCCACAGGAAGCCAATGCAGAGACCTGACACAGACTAATGTGATCGTACTTCCTGGTTCTTGTCAGGACTCGAGCAGCAGCAGGTTCTGGATGTTCTGCAGCTGTTTTACGGCTCGTTTGGAGAGGCCAACCCAGTGGAGACAAATAAGTCTCTCCAAATCTGGTTTAGACACTATACCTTTGATTTTGGCTGTGTTTTTTCAATGGTAAAAGGCTGTTGATGTTATTGATTTGATGTGGCTGTCAAAGTTCAGGTCTGAGTCCATTATTACCCCAGATTTCTAACTTGATTTGTAGGTTTTAGAGCGAGAGACACTGAGGAGGTGACACTGACACTTTGTTTCTGCCAAAGACCATGACTTCAGTCTTGTCTGAGTTTAACTGGACAAAGTTGTTTTGCATCCACCACTGATCTGTTGGATGCAGTGACAGAGTGAATCCACTGGTCCATATTATTAATATTTGTCCTTTAAAGGCTCTACAGCAGAGGTGTCCAAACTTTTTCTATCGAGGTCCACATAATGAAATATAGACCAAGCGGAGGGCCACAAATCAATCGCGAAACGTTAAAAAAAGCTGCATTTATCTGATGTTTTAAGCTCCACCACATCTACATTCAGTCTCAGTGCCTTAATATCAGGTCTGTGTGGCACCAAAATGTTAGTTATTTAGGTTGGAATTGTAGAAAATCTGAAATGTGCTGTAAATAGTACTTATCAGGACAATGTGGGCCAGTTCACCAGGAAGACTAGGGGCCAAGAAAAAATGGTCTGACGGCCGCATTTGGCTCCCGGGCCTGAGTTTGGACATGCCTGGTCTACATGATCTAATGATTGTTCAGTTATGCGAATCGTGTGTGAAACTGTCAGGTCTCTGGTAAATAATGAGACGCCCTCCAGCCCACGCCAGCCGTCGTGTGTGCCGTTACGTGTCATAGAGGATTTTAAGATACACCGCCGTCAAAACTGAGTTGAAACGTTTGTTGAAACTGTCTTCGGTGGCTTAGCGCTCAAGGCCCAGCGTCTGCTCAACCTGAACTGTGGAAACACTCAAATATTTGACAAGATTACAGATAGATACAATATTTAGGCCTGAAACGCTACAGTCAAAACCATTTCTTTTCCATTTTTTTGTTTTTTTTGGTCAGTTTTCTCTCTCACATATCAACTTTCATGTGGAAACAACAAAGGTGTCCAATCTGCTCCTAAAGATGTTTGATTCTTCCATTGAATCCACTTCATCCATAGATTTCTCTGGGACATTTTTCTTCCACAGAGACATAAAGATCAGCCTTAAAGTAGATCCTACACCAAACAACAAGCTTGTGACGAAACACACAGAAGGATTTTTTAATATTCAATTCTAAAGCTGATTTATTAAAGTTTTAAGTAAAAAAATGAGACAAAATTTGTATTTTTAGGCCAATTTTCAGTCAGATCTGTAGTTTACTCAAAAACTAAATAAGAAATTCAAAATCCACTCAGTAAAGTTTTTTGTAACTAATATATTTACAAAATGAATCATGAAATTTAAACCTGGTTCTGTCCATTTTTCACATTTAAATGTCATAAATGTGTGCAAATGTGTTTGTTTTTACACATAAAATGCCTTATTTCTACATGAAAACATGACATGATGAAAAACTTATAATAAATTTTTTTCTTACATTTATGTGACTAAACTACAGGAGAAGTTTACAATTAATATCTTTAAATTTAAGATTTTGTCCTATTCACCTGCAGCGTCTCGTCTTTAAAATAAGAACTGAAAGGCACTTGGACAGCCTTGGTTTTGTTCTCTGCCTTTCATCGTTTACAATAATCCGAGATGTGTGTGGCATCGTCGTGTGCAGGATGTCTTTTTCTTAATCTGTTGCTTTTTATCCACCGTCTGATAAAAGGGAACAACCAGATGCTGGACAAAGCTGTGACTCTCTTATTTCAGTCAAATCAACCATTCTGAGATGAAACAGGATCAGCTTGTACTTAACAAAAGGAAAACTAAATTAGGAATAAAAATAAAAGTTAAAGTGTATGTGTTTTTCACCTGTGGCAAATATTTGTCACGGTTTTATATCCGTGAAGTTGCAGTTTGTGAAGAAAACTTGAAAAGTAAACGTTTGAAATGACAGGAAGTTATGCCCTGAGTTCTAAAACGGAATCCCTCTGGCTACGTTCACACTGCAGGGTATGATCCCCAATTCGGATTTTTTGTTTAAATCTGATTTTTTAATGTGGTTGTTCACATTACAAAAAAAATGCGATTGCCGTTTGTATCTGGTGTGAACGGAATGCGGCGTTATGCGGCACAAAAGAACACAACGTCACACGCAGCGTACTGTGTTTCGGAAGTAAACATGGATTCAACTGGAGAACCTCTCAGTCGTGAAGCATTTGTGGCAATTTATAGATTTTTTTGCAACCGGGGCTTTAGTTTCTTTAAATTTCGTGCGGAGGTTTTTTATTTTCCGCTGGCACTGCAGCCAGGAGCGCTTAATCCCTCGCTCGGCCAACTCCTTCGCTATCTCCTCAAACTCCGCCCGTTTACGATACAAACCTTCAATTTTTGCCTGAATTGATTGGTCACCCCATATATTTATTAGCTCACAAACTTCTTCCTTTTTCCACTGACAGTTTTCGGCACCCTCGTCCGCCATTTCTTTCCGCTTTCGTCTCTTGTTTTTTGGGGCTTTCCACTTTGACTCAAAATGATGACGTGTGACCCGGGAGTGTCGCCTGTTGATGACGTTTTGGTCTGATGACAGGACTTGAGCGTTCAGATTGAAGTCGCATTCTAAAAGTGCGGATACATATCAGATTTATATCCACATACGAAAGTGGCCTGGGTCGGATTTGAAAAAATCGGAATTGTGCCGTTCACACAGCCACGAAAAAATCGGATACAAGTCACATTTGGGCAAAAAAATCCGATTTGACCTGCAGTGTGAACGTAGCCTCTGTGATGTCATCAAAAAGCGACATGCCGTTGAAAATGAAAACGAGGCAATTTACAGACGACTGACACATTTTTCTGACAGTTTAAGCCGGGGGTGTCCAAACTTTTTTCCATCGAGGGCCACATATTGAAATGTAGACCAAGCGGAGGGCCAGAAATCAATCGCGAAACGTTCCAAAAAGCTGCATTTATCTGATGTTTTAAGTACCTCCACATCTACATTCAATTTCAATGAATATCAATGTCTCAATGTCTTAATATCAGGTCTGTCTTGTACCAGAATGTTAGTTATTTAGGTTAGAAGTGTAAAAAATCTGAAATTAGCTCTAAAAAGTACTTCTCAAGACAATGTGGGCCAATTCACCAGGAAGCCTAAGGGCCAAGAAAAATTGGTCTGCGGGCCACATTTGGCCCCTGGGCCTTAGTTTGGACATGCCTGGTTTAAGCCATCATTCAACAAAATAAAGTTGTTATCATGTATTATTATTTGTCATATCATAACTGTTTTGTAATTTGGCCCTTGTTTACAGTCTGGTTGCTATGGTAACAGTTGTAGAATTATCTCTAACTGTGTCATATTTGTGCTCATGTTCAACCAGGAAGTGACATTATAAACTTTAAAAACAGGCAAAATGTTTAGTAAAATCGTAAATAGAATCATGTTCACTGTGTTTTAGTGAAATGTGTGTTTTTGTGGAGAAAAGACACTTTAAAGGTTTGTAAACAAAGACATTCTATATTAAGAATGGAGGCAAAAGTGAAGTGGAACATAATGTGATTTCACTGGAGAAACTTTAATAAACCTAGAATCACAAAATATGACAATTGGGATGATTTTGGAAAATGAAAACCAGTCAGGCACATGTGAGTGACATCAGAGCGGCTTTAAAGACATTTATTATTGTATTTTACATGATTTGTTTATGTTATTCCAGATAAAATCCAGATTTTTAGGTTTAACTGGACAAATGCTGGCAGAGCTGATGAACCCACAATAGTTTGTCATTGTCTCTACAGATATATCACATACTTCATCATAAATTATACTTTTTATGAAGCTCAAATACAATTTTAAAACTAGAAAATTGTATATTGTTCATCCTTTATAATAGAAGAACAAACTAGATGACGTTTCTATCCTGGAAATGACAATTTGTTGCTTTTTCCCGTCACAATTTAAAGGATGTTCTGCTACAGTGACTTTTTTTTAGCTTTAAATCCTGTTCTAACAATGTTCCATCATCAAAAACACACCTGGAGTAGCATTCAGCTGCATTCACGCTGTTTTGAGGAATGTTTATCAGAAAATCCTCTCCCTCCAAGCATCAAACACACTTCCTGCTGAACTTCCTGGTTCTGGGGCGTATTTTCAGATTATCTACGTCATTTATCCGAGAGTCTTTTGCTGTTTTTAGTCCTTAACTCATCGTCAGATTCGTTCTGAGCAGTTCTGCCACTAAACACGATCGCTGCTATTTTTCACCTGCACCGTAATGTTTCTTGTGGCTGGATGTACTTAGTGTCATTTTATTTGTTTTGTTTCAAAACATCAGATGGTGAATTTAAGCTTTAAATCCTGTTCTAACAATGTTCTTCATCCAAAACACACCTGAAGTAGCGTTCAGTTCCATTCACGCTGTTTTGAGGAATGTTTATTAAAAATCCTCTCCCTCCGAGCATCAAACACATGTCGTGCGCACTCCCTCGATCCGGGACATATTTTTGGATCATTGACGTTACTTATTAGAGAATCTTCCGCTGTTTTAAACCCTTAAATCATGGCTAAACATGTTCTGAGCATTTCTGCCTCAAAACACAATAACTGCTGCAGCAAATCCAAACAATGACGTCTTTTCAGCGATAACTTCACTAGACTGTATACATCTGCTGGATGAATGCACAGTGTCATTTTAAAGTGACTGATAACACAGGTCATAGAATGAATAAGAAACTTGTTTTTGTTTGTTTTAAAACATGAGATGCAAATTTAAGGCACTCAAGAGCATTAAAGGCAAATAACAACATGAAAAATGCAGAATATGTTTCCTTTGAACCATCCGTATTAGACTTGACATGAGCTAATTATCGAAAATGAATTCCAGTCTGCTTCATTTTGTCTCCATTACGGAATTTTGATGACACAGTATTTTAAACGGTCCATAAATAATACAGTGTGGAAGATTCCAGGCAAAGCTAAACCATCTCCATGGAGACGAGCAGGTGAAGCCACACGGGGCACCTTTATCGGCAGAAAATACGACGCCAAACGGTCGAAATCAGCAACAGTGAAGTCCCAAACAGAGTGCGGTTTTGTGGAGCTGGGGATGTTCTCAGTGGGACATAAAAGTTGATTTGTTTTCCTTGGTTTCATTGTTTCCTCCGACAGAGAGAAGTCTGGTCCCAGCAGGAGGCGAGGACATGTTTACTACTTCACTCCAGCGTGTTTTTGTCCAAATGCACTGCTGTACTTTAAAGAATACGCTCTCCAAAGTCGGATTTTGTTTTACTTTCATGTAGAGCCGGGCAATATGGCAAAAAATTATTTCTTGGGTCCAGATCATGATTTGGTTCATGTTCACACATGAACATCAAAAACAAAGGGCATCCGAACATGATAAAACCCGAGAAAAATTCAATAACATCGTGAATAATATCTGAATTTGGGCTGAGCTTGTAGTAAATGTCCAAAGACAACGAGAGGCTGTACAGGACGTTCAAGACGGCGACGTTGAAGGCCAAGAGCTGAGACGGAGTGAGGTTGTGTCTGGATTTGAGAAGCAGCCAGAGGAGGGTGCTGTTGGCGAGCAGAGCGGCGGCGAGCATGAACACTTTGAGTCCGAGCCACACCATCGCCCCGCGTGGGCTGCCGCAGCGCCTCAAAATCGTCGCCACGTTGGCGGCGGTGATCGACATGTCTAGCTGCTCATTGTTGTCGTGATCGTCCCAGGAATTGTTCCAGTTAGAGTACCAGTTATCGTCCCAGTAAAAGGTCCAAAAAACGTCCCCGACGGTGGGAGATGAAGTGGTGTTGTCGTACTCCATTGTGTCGGCTGAAAATAAAGAAAAGGATTAGTGTTGACGTGATCCTTCATGCGTCAAAGGCAGTCCTCCAGTCCAGGCTCAAGACTCAAGACTTGATCGGTTTTCAAAATGGCTGCCTTTGAACATATCACTAATTAACTTTAAATTAAGTAATCAAATAATTGTTAACTGGTCAATTCACAGAGTCCAAAACTTCCTTGTTTTTTTTCTATTGTCTTTAATAGAGCTGCATGATTTAGGGAAAAAAAATGTAATTTTTCTGACCAGCTGCTTTGTGGATTCTGTTCAAATGCACATTTTAAACACAACTTTGTCGCTTTGCGTTTGTGCCACGTTCGGTTGCGTTTTGGCATTTTTAGGCTTTTAAAGGCAATAGAAAAATCCAAAGTGAACATGAATCGTAATCAAATCAAAATCATGTTCTGGCTCCAAGAAAATTGTGATAGAAAAGTACAAAACGCACAACAGACTGAATGAAAGCTCTTCACTCGGTTAAGCGTTATAATCGTTGTATCGTGACTGTTTGTGTCTTTAATGCAGCTGTCTGTTCAAACACACTTTTTCTCCTGATGTTTAGCCTCTGAAGCCTCTGAGCAGATGATTTTATTTACCTCTTAAAGGCCAAATCGCAATTTTAATGGATGTAATTAGCAAATAGCAAAGGCTGCAAGTTTAGAAGTGCAACAATTTCCTCCACAAACAGTAAAATATCCTGTTTTACTCTGCATAAAAACTCCTAACCCTGTAGTTTAGATTTGTACAAACATGTTTTCAAAGTGGGTGCACGGTGGCAGAGCGGCTAGAGCTTCTGCCTCCCAATAAGGAGATCGTGGGTTTGAATTCCGGACCACCCCAACATCACATGATCTCTCTGGGTGGAGTCTGCATGTCCTCCCCGTGTTACCGTGGTTTCTCTCCGGGTTCTCTGGCTCCTCCCACCGTCCAAAGACATGACTGTGTTCAGGTTAATTGAAAACTCTAAATTGTCCAAAGTGAATGAATGTGAGAGTGAATGGTTGTCTGTCCTTGTCTCTGTCTCTGTGTTTGCTGTGATGAGTTGGCCACTGTCCAGGGTGTACCCCGCCTAAGGCCCAAAGTCACTGGGATAGGCTCCAGTCACCCGCGACCCCTAACGGGAATAAGCAGTAGAAAATGAATTAATGTTTTCAAAGTTTTGTTGTATATTTCACAAACAACAAAATGTCTCGCTTTGATTTGAATAAAAACGGCTTACACTGTAGTTTGGATTTGTAGGGGACAAAAACACAACTCAAATGCACCAAAACATTAAATGGTGCAGCTCAACAGAACTCTAACTAAAACAAAAAAAAGTATAAAAATATGGGAATGCAGTGGAAACATTGTGCTGCGTTTGACTTTGAGCTGGACGTGTCTGAGCGATCGTCTGGGTCCCTTCGCTTCCCTCGGTTTATCTCGAAAAGGAACGTGGCGGACACTTTTTGGCACGATTATTGCTCTGCTGCTGTAACTTAACTCTGCACGGGCAACTCTACTCAGCTCAGTTCAGTTGATTTGCCGTTTGTTGTTTGAAAACCGCATTGGAAAACTGTCTCTGTTGTGGAAACCAATTTGACAAACATCTTGAAACGCAATATTATGTCTCGCATGATTGTGTTCAGTGTCTCCAGGACTTTTCTCGACCGCAGTGCGTTTAATGACAACAAAGACAGATTAAAAGTACGACTGAGGGCTCTTCCCTTTTCAATATTTGGCTCTTGATGAAGAAATGTTGACTTTAATTTTACGCGCGCCTTCTTTTATGTATTTTGCTACGATTTTATTCATTGTTATTGATATATATTTATTTATTTATTCATATGTTGCACTTTTTACCAAAGGAATTTCCTAGTTTTTTAAATTTTGTTCACTGACAATTGCAATAAACCTCTTTCTTCTAGATGTGTGGTTCTCAAACGGTTTACTCACTTACAAGTACCACCAAAAGTAAAGGTTTGGCTTTCTGAGTACCACCAAGTCTAAATTGGGTTTATAAAAGGGTTATTTCAGGTCAAAATTAGGGATAAACCAAGTCTAAAGTGGGAATAAACCATTGCCACAGTCGTTTTAACTAAACATTTACTAAAGGAAGAGCAAAAAATGTGAATAAAATGTGCTCAAAATGAAGTAAAACTGAGGAGGAGTCCATGTTCCACCAGAAGAAGTTTGCGTACCACAGTTTGAGAAACGCTGCTCTAGACCAGTGGTTCCCAAAGTGGGGGTCGGGACCCCTCGGGGGGTCGCGAGGGGTGAGCTGGGGTCGCGAGATGATTTCAAAATCTCATTTTAATGAATATGACATTGTATTTGCTCTATTTTTTTTATTTAAAACCATATCTTTTAGTGAAATAGGGTCTAATAAGACAATAAACTATTCAAATAACCAATATTAAACCTGAATTAACAGGCTTTGACACTTAAAATTATTTCTACTATCATTTTCATTTCGCTTTAGGGGTCCCAAGTCAATTGCGTGGCTAATTTGGGGGTCCCGGGCAGAAAAGTTTGGGAACCCTAGACAACTCTGGTTTAGACAACAAAGGTATGAGGAGAATATTGTTAACAGAGGGGTGATTTTTTTCTTGGTTGTATCTTAAAGGGCGTATGACAGTTTATTATGATTTTCTAATTTTGACTTTATTTTGTGTATTAATACCTGATGTAAACAAAAATTATGGTTGTACACCAATCAGGTCACTGTTTGTGGAGAAAAGTTGAAAAAATCTGTTGAAAATTACAGGAAGTAAACAAATTGATGACACCAACCTCCTTCCTGTTCCTCAGTGTGAAAAACAGGTACTCAAGCTTTAAACTTGTCGTCCTGCAGGTCAGTGGGGTTTGCCGACCGTCAGCGTCTCGTCCGTCCTGGGCATGATGGCCGGGGTCCTGGCGTCCACCATGGAGTCCATCGGGGATTATTACGCCTGCGCCCGGCTCTCTGGCGCCCCCCCGCCGCCCACGCACGCCATCAACCGAGGCATCGCCGTGGAGGGCATCGGCTGCATCCTGGCCGCGCTGTGGGGCACCGGCAACGGCACCACGTCCTACAGCCAGAACATCGCCGCCCTGGGCATCACCAAGGTACGGGACGACGGCGCAAGGCTGCAGAGGTCGAGCCGCGGCCGGCGTTTGCGTCAGAGGGTTTGATATTTGGTTCATTTGTGTGATTCTTTTGATGTCAGTTAACCGCTATCGAGATCGTAATTTGAATCAACGCAATTAGCAAGTCGCAAAGGCTGCTTTTTTTTTTTTTTTTATGCGCAATAATTTCCTTCATAAAATATTTGTGTATGTGTAATGTTTTAGTCTGCATAAAAACTGCTAACCCTGTAGTTTAGATTTGTGTAAACACGTTTTTGTAGTTTTGTAGTATATTTCAGTCTTTTTACCCTTCAATCTGAGCTTTTTCCATTTGTTTTCCAGGGTGTTTTTTAAACTACAAAAGCTAAAACATTGTCTAAAGTAAATTGATTTGTCTAACACGAGCAAAAACAAGTCACAACGCACTGATTTCCTGAGGCCTGAAAATGGCTTTTTAGTCCGAGTAGAACTTATTTTGTGTTGAGCTCGTCTGCAAATTACAAATAAACTAATCTAAATCTAACTAACAAAGTAATTAACTAAATAAATGTCATCTTTGAACAGAATCATAGTATTGCAACTGCAAAGCTTGTCAGAAAAAAAAAATTCCCAATTCATCCAGCTCCACACAGCGTGGTTTGAGCCGTGTGGGCGACTGATGAGATCAGCCTGGTTAAGGTTAAGGTGCACTTTATTTTCCCTGGGTCAAATGTCAGGAAGAAAAAACAAATTTTCTTAACATTTTTTTCATAAATTGTATGTTAGGTGATGTTTTGGACCGCCCATTTGTAGTGAAGTAAAAACAATTAATGAAAAATCTATATGGGGTGAAATTGAGCCAGGACCAGATCTTGAGCTTTAGGTTTGGTCGCGACCTCAGCAGGAGAAGTTCACCCAAGGAGCATTTTTGATAACAATCAGATTCAGAAAAACCACGATTAGAGTCATAGACCTGGACCTAAACTGGCACCAAACCTCTAGACCAGGGGTGTCCAAACTTTTTCCATCGAGGGCCACATATTGAAATACAGACAAAGCGGAGGGCCACAAAACCATCGTGAAATGTAAAAAAAAGCTGCATTTATCTGATGTTTTAAGCTCCACCACATCTACATTCAGTCTCAGTGCCTTAATATCAGGTCTGTGCTGCACCAAAATGTTAGTTATTTAGGTTAGAATTGTAGAAAATCTGAAATGTGCTGTAAAAAGTAGTTCTCAGGACAATGTGGGCCAGTTCACCAGGAAGCCTAAGGGCCAAGAAAAATTGGTCTGAGGGCCGCATTTGGCCCCTGGGCCAGTGTTTGGACCTGCCTGCTCTAGAGTCTGCAGTTCTGGGAGATGGCCATTTCCAAACTTGATCTGCTGCTGTGTGAGCGGTTCAGTGTGAAGGCAGCTCTACAGCTCACAGAGATACACTGACACAAGAACAAGACTTGACCAAAGTGTATGTCTGTTCATGTGTCAACTGGTGTCCAGCATGTAATATATCAACCACCTTTTCCTCTTTTTGCCACAGATCACACTCCTGTTGTTAACGCACTTCCTGTTTGACGAAAATCCTGTTCATGTCAATGGCAAACGAGGGAAAAGTCTCTCTAAAACATTACATAAAGTAGATTGATTTGTGTAAAATGTTTAATGAACACGAGCAACAACACGTCAGCAACGCAACGATTTCCTGAAAACGTCTTTTTAGTCGAGTAGAACTTATTTTCTGTTGAGCTCGTCTGCTCCGTCTGAACTACAACGGAAACAAGACGGCGGCGCCCACAGGAACTTCGATCAATACACAATACGATAAAATAACTGTGAGGATCATCTGCATCCTCTGCTGCTGATCCAGACAAAAGAAAAAGAAGCAACTATGTCAGAAGTTTTGGTTCAGATTTACATGTTTGAATCGTTATAAGTCACATATTTTTGACGTTTGAGGAGAATTTTGTAAACAGAAGGATGTTTTTTTCTTAGTTGTATCTTAAAGTGCGTATGAGTTTATTATGATTTTCAAATTTTGACTTGTGTTGCGTATTGACACCTGACATAAACAAAAATGATGGTTTTACACCAATCAGGACGCTGTTTATGAAGAAAAGTTGAAAAATCTGTCGAAAATTACAGGAAGTAAACAAATTGAGCACATCACACTGGGGAGCTTTATGCACAATTTTCACAAAAGAAACTTCTAAACACTAATTCAACAAAATAAAGATGTCCACATGTTTTAAATCTGTTGTTTTAGAGGAGCGCTGTTTTCATTTTTATAAGTAACATATTTTTCTCACAAATTCACAACATTTTTCTGGTAGATTTGCTTGTTTAAAATCTAAAACATCTCACATATTTCTCTTATTTGTCTTGTTTTTCTTGCAAATTTGATATTTTTCCCCTGCAGATTTGCATGTTTCAAATCCTGCGTGTTTTTACTGGCAGAATTGTGCATATTTCTCTCCCAGATTTGTGTGTTTAAACTATTTTTTGTTACGTCCTCGAAGTAATCAAACAAGCGTGAACGCAATAACAGATTTTTGTGATCTGTGTCAGGATAATTCAATCAGTCCCGGCTGTGAATAAAAGCGCTTTTATGCAGTGACTCAGATATTAGTGTGAAGGGATAATATTTTCTCCACATGAGGCCGTGAATCACCAGACGAACCCCGGGCGACATCCTGCTCCCATTAGCGCGCCAAAAGACACGTTTAGAGACCGCAGGAAAGCTCGGCGTTAATATTAAAACAAGTATGGATTTTATGGCGCGCGTGAGTCGGGATCGCACTTCGGGAACGCTGTGTGGTCGCGCACCAGCCAAACCGCGGCGTGTTATTTGGTGAAGGGAGAATCAAACTGCAAACAAGGAGAAAAAGCACGAATGACTAAGGAGTAAAGAGATTCTTGGTCGACTAAAGACCTGCCCCATCGACCGATTAGTCGACTTAAAGGGGCTGTGGTAAATATATCAAAACTATATAAGTATCTCCATGGATTTGACCCAAAACGACCACAGGAATTCATGCTAAAACAACTATTTATACAGAAAAGTATGAGGAAACAGAGTATTTATAAATGTTCAAACCCAAAATCTTCAGCAAAGTCACTCCATATCCCCTCATATACAATTTTAATCTTACTTCACCTTTTTCCGAAAGTTCCTGTACGCGCCGCCATCTTGTTTCCGTTGTAGTTTACACGGGGCAGACTAGACAGTGGCACAGATATTATTTGATTCATTATATACCATGTTTTTTACTAAATGGTCTGATTTGGTCATGTTTTAATAGTAAATGGTGTGCTGTGGTTTCTATTAAAGCCCAAAAGTGTGCCTCGGCTCAAAAAAGGTTGGGTTGTGGCAAAAATATATCAAAACTATAAAGTATCTCCATGGATTTAACCCAAAAAGACACAGGAATTCATGCTAAAACAACTATTTATACAGAAAAGTACAAGGAAACAGAGTATTTATAAATGTTCAACCCCCAAAATCTTCAGCAAACTCACTCCATATCCCCTCATTTTTGCTACATGTATAATTTTAATCTTACTTCACCTTTTTCCGGAAGTTGCCATAAGCACCGCCATCTTGTTTCCGTTGTAGTTTACGAGCTCAACAGAAAATAAATTCTACATGGACTAAAAAGTAGTTTTCAGGCCCCAGGAAATCAGAACATTATAACTTGTTGTTGCTCGTGTTCATTAAACATTTTAGACAAATCAATCGACTTTAAATACTGTTTAAGCGAGAGACTTTTCCCTCGTTGGCCACTTGCGCAAACACCGTTACCGTCAAACAGGAAGTCCCTTTACTACTAGAGTGCGGATCATAGACATAAAGAGAGGCAAAAGTGGGCGGGGCTGCAGTCGATTAAAGAAATTCTTAGTCGACTAAAGACCTGCCCCATTGACCGATTGGTCCCTTGATATTCCACTAGTTTGCCTTGAGGTATTGGAAAAATGTCCAGTTTGAGTAAACCGACTCCCAAATGCAGATATAATTTACTAGTTTACCTTGTTGGGGCGTCCTGAGCTACTTCTGCACCAAAAACACTGCAATACCAGTACTATAGCCACATTTAAAGAACCAGACAGTGGCACAGATATTGTTTGATTCATTATATACCATGTTTTTTACTAAATGGTCTGATTTGGTAATGTTTTAATAGTAAATGGTGTGCTGTGGTTTCTATTAAAGCCCAAAAGTGTGCCTCGGCTCAAAAAAGGTTGGGTTGTGGCAAAAATATATCAAAACTATAAAGTATCTCCATGGATTTAACCCAAAAAGACACAGGAATTCATGCTAAAACAACTATTTATACAGAAAAGTACAAGGAAACAGAGTATTTATAAATGTTCAACCCCCAAAATCTTCAGCAAGCTCACTCCATATCCCCTCGTTTTAGCTGCATGTATAATTTTAATCTTTATTCATCTTATTCCTGAAGTTGCCGTACGCACCGCCATCTTGTTTCCGTTGTAGTTTACATGGAGCAGATGAGCATGTTTTTGCTCGTGTTCATTAAACATTTTAGACAAACAAATCTACTTTATATAATGTTTTAGCGGTGAGACTTTTCCCTCGTTGGCCATTTGCTTGAACACCGTTAGCGTCAAACAGGAAGTCCCTTTACTACAAGTCCGGATCATAGACATAATAAGAGGCAAAAGTGGGCAGGGCAGAATAAGGTGAATTAAATTATTAGCCGACCAATAAAAATCTTGGTCGACTAAGACTCCATTGATGATTAATCGATTAAACAACTAAAGGATTACAGCCCTAAAAGAGATATTCAGATTAAATAAATTCAAATGACGGATTATTAGCGTATATCTTCACATTTGCACACACTACTTAAAAATTGGCAGTGAAAGGAAAACAAATATTATAATTATTCAAAACAGTAAGGTAATAAAAACAAACCCTAAATATTACATTAAAAAATTGATAATTTTAAAGTTAAAAAAGGTTAAAGTTTTTTTTTTAATCTCCTGAGAATATGATTACATAGAAATTAAATTAAATTAAGTAGAAATAAAAAATGACTTCATTTGAGATAAAAGTAATACAAAATAATTATAAAAAAAGAAAAAAATCAAAATGATGAATGAAATGTGACAGACACAATGAATGAATTAATAAATAAGTTATTTTTATTTAAGTATGATTTAATAATACAGCCAGGCCGTATGCTGGGAAGACTGGTGTTGCTGTTTGTTATTATTTGTTATTAATCGTTATTGTCATCTGTCTTCATGTTGGTTTTCCGTTCTCTCCCTGTTTGTCTGTGGGACGGGGGCTCTGTTGTTGGTATATGGTATATTTGTCGTGTGATTGTATTGTTTGTTTGTCTATCCTTATTTTTACTAATAAATACATTTTTAAAAGGCAGTGTAAATAGGTCACGGTCAAGGTCAAATTTACAACATCCAGTGGTGCCCAAAGTGTTTCTCAGATAAAGTAAAAACAACATTAAGATACAAACGACAATAAAAACAAGAATAAATGTTACATAAAGTGCTCAGCTTCCATTAAAGTAAATCATGAACTAAACCAGGATTAGATCAGGACTAAGACTGGCACGATAACAATGTCTGAAGTGCCATGTGTTGCTGAAGAAAAAACAAGACTATAGACCATTTCAAATTATTTTATTTGTTGCAGTCCGTTTTTGACTCCTTTAAATTCATGACTTTTTTATTTCAAGCCAAATTATCTCACAATGGGTTAACAGTATTTTACTTACCTCATTTGCACATTTATTTTCTTCTTTTACACTAAATTATCGCAAAATCAGTGCGTGTAGTCTTTTAGTCGATAAATTGGCTGATGGTGTTTTAGTTGACCAAGATTTTTATCAGTTGCCTAATTATTTTATTTTGATTAAAATTATATGGCTCAAAAAGTGAAGATATGGAGTGGGTTATCTGAAGATCTTGGAGTGTAATCTAATTTAAATACATATAAATGCACCGTTTCCTGGTACTTTTCTGTATAAATTGTTATTTTTTTGCATGAACTCCAGTGCTGTTGTGTTTTTTTGGTGCAGTTTGGGTCAAATACAGAGAAATTCATAGTTCATAGTTTTGACACACAGCATTTTAGTGGATGAATCAGTGTTTCCCAACCAGGGGTACAGGGACCCCAAGGAATACGTGAGGAATTACCAGGGGGCACTTGGAATAGTTTTAAGTTATAAATGAAGATGAAATGTACTTTTATCAGTAACACCTAGTGTACACTGAGTCCAGTCCGGTCGCGGTCCGGGACCCGCGCGGGTCTCTTGCAGATTGCCTGTCACACCAGCTCCGGTTCACTGCGGTCCGTTTTTGACGAAAGTCACGTAGATTCACGTGGTTTCGCGCGAGAGCACTCGTCAAATGACATGAAAGCCGCGCCAGACCGCTGCGGCGTCCGGCAAAAATAGACTTCTTGCGGATTCTTTCCGGAGACCCGCGCGGCTGCCGGACCCGCGGCCGCAGAGCTCCGAGGTCGGTGTGACAGGGCGCATTGATTTTAAGCACTTTCTAAGTCTTGCGGGACCCGCGCGGGTCCCGAACCGGAGCCGGACCGGAGTCAGTGTGCATCAGGCGTAAAAATGTGTGATTAGTTGTAAATTTAGCATCTCATGGGAGCATCTTGGACCATGAATATAATTAAATAATACATACAATAGTAATAGCTGACTATATTCAACTAGTAAACCTGTTTATTTGCCTGAAACTCAAATTAAGGGGTACTCGGAGTGTGAAAGAAAACTTAAGGGGTACTTGAGACAAAAGAGGTTGGGAACCACTGGATTAATCGACCAAGGATTTCTTACAAAATCAGGCAGAAATACCTTGAACCCGGTGAAATATTCTGCATTACGTAAGAAATTAAATCTCAAATGTACTTAAATCCAGATAAAAATTGTAAATTCAAGTCATTTTAAGCGAGGACAGATATACATTTTTTGCCGTGCACTTCTAATGATGAATCTAATCCATTCGATGTTTATAAGACAGGAGTTGGAAGTTGGCTGAATCTTGACTTATTGCTAACAAAACTGGGTCACCCGTATCCATTTCCTCGCATCCGTTTATCCAAACAGACAATCCTCGCATCCGACAGAGGATTTAAATGGAACAAAAGTGCACAGTTAAACCCCTCAAACATTCGGAGAAACCAAATATGGTTCAGATTTGTGATGTTGCACCATCTAACCTCTTTTACAGACTTCGGAGCGCTATTATCGAGCCGTAAAGTGGAGGAATATTGGCCTTTTTTTCGCGGGGCTGTCAGACCATAACGTTTGTTTAACTGCCTGTGGTCGTGTCCTGTGGCTAACCCATCACGCTCAAAACCCGGCGCTGATAAACGAGCCCCCGCGGACGCTAATAACGCTCCTCTCCTCTGCGCAGGTCGGCAGCCGTTTGGTCCTGCAGGCGACCGGGCTCCTCATGATCGTTTTGGGAATTTTCGGAAAGTTCGGCGCGGTTTTTATCACCATCCCGGACCCTGTGATCGGAGGCATGTTTTTGGTTATGTTTGGAATGATCGCCGCCGTGGGAATATCCAACCTCCAGGTACGGAACGCTGCACTTCGGCGATGTGCTGCGCTTTTATGTCCCGGCGACACTCGAGCCGGCGCACCTGCTGCAGACGTTAGCGCTCGGCTTGTTTTGTGTCACTGAAGAATGTATTTGGGGCGGAAATATACGGCCGCCAAACTTTCACTCAATGTGTCGTAAAAAAAAAAAAAAGAGCCAAGAGCGGAGCTGGTTGGCGGTGACCTTTCGGCGGTTTGCCCTAAATGGAGGGCGGCGTTAAAGAGGCGGAACGCTCTCGGGAAATGGAGCGCATCCTTTAGGGCTTTCTGTGTGGAGTTTGCATGTTCTCCCTGATCCGGCTGAATGAAAACAACAAAAATAGGCAATTCTTCCGCCTAAGTAATCATGATCAGGGCCAGTTTCTTTTCTGGTGTCTTTTTATTATTAATAGGAAAAGGAAACTATGAAAAGAAGGCTGTAAACCACTTATTTTCAGTCAAATCAAACATTCTGGGATGAATTAGAGTCAGTTTTTACTCCAAAAGCACAAATAAAAATTACACTAAAATTCAGAAATTTTAATAGGACTTTTATATGGATTCCACCTGGATTTTTTACTTTATTACTTTTTAAGTCCCTAAAACATTTTTTGTTAAATTAGCTTCAGCTTTGAAAGAGGAATTGTCAAAACCAACAAAAGCCCAAACTAGAGTCAATCAGACAAAATCTCCAAACACAGCTTCACTTCTTCATAGATTTAACAAAGAAAATGTAGTTGGACTTTAAAGTCTGATGTTCCTCTGAGCAGAGTTTGTTTCAGTGGAATCAGAGTAAATCAGACTCAAAACTCCAGAGTCTGAGCTTCACAAAGAGTCAGACAATAGTTTGTGTCCAAAGGGTTCAAGAACAGCTTCAGTTTGACACGAGGCTCATTTTAGTCAAACGTTTGAGGAAAAAACAGGTCTGATCTGTATGAGCAGAGGTGTCCAAACTTTTTTCCTCCACAGGCCAATGTATTCTCTTATTTTATGTTGCATTTAATATGTTTATTTGCAAAGATATGATGTTTAAATTGTCTTTGAATGACGTGTTTTAGGGTAATAGACTTGATTTGGTTTCTTTTGCAACTGCAGATTGTCTTTTTAGCCAAAAATTTAATAAAATAGATTACACTTTAGGCACCCCTGGTTTAAAGGCTCTAGAGGAAAGTCAACTGCAGTAATCTAAGTCTTTGACCTCAAGTCCGAAGTCAAGTCTTGGCCTTTGGTTTGAGCTTCAAGTCCTTTAGTGTCTTTAGATCTTATTACAATATAAAGCTTGTATTTTTGCAGCTTTTGTTAATGATTCTGCTTTAAAAAAAACAACAACAAAAGTCTTGATCACAAATAGAGAAGTGAAATGAAATTAAATTAAAGCACTCAAAATCCAAATATCAGCTGTAAAAAGAAGAGGGTTTTAAACACTTTATTAAAGAGAAGCATCAAGTCGAAGGGCTCAGAGTCCAAGTCCAGAATCCCTGCCTCAAGTCCAAGTCCAGAATCATTGTGCCTCAAGTCCAAGTCCAGAATCCCTGTGCCTCAAGTCCAAGCCCAGAATCCCTGTGCCTCAAGTCCAAGTCCAGAATCATTGTGCTTCAAGTCCAAGCCCAGAATCCCTGTGCCTCAAGTCCAAGTCCAGAATCAGTGTGCCTCAAGTCCAAGTCCAGAATCCCTGCCTCAAGTCCAAGTCCAGAATCCCTGTGCCCCAACTCCAAGTCCAGAATCCCTGTGCCCCAAATCCAGAATCATTGTGCCCCAAGTCCAAGTCCAGAATCATTGTGCCCCAAGTCCAGAATCCCTGCCTCAAGTCCAAGTCCAGAATCCCTGTGCCCCAAGTCCAAGTCCAGAATCATTGTGCCCCAAGTCCAGAATCATTGTGCCCCAAGTCCAGAATCAGTGTGCCCCAAGTCCAAGTCCAGAATCCCTGCCTCAAGTCCAAGTCCAGAATCACTGTGGCTCAAGTCCAAGTCCAGAATCCCTGTCCTCAAGTCCAAGTCCAGAATCCCTGTGCCTCAAGTCCAAGTCCAGAATCCCTGTGCCTCAAGTCCAAGTCCAGAATCCCTGTGCCCCAAGTCTAGAATCATTGTGCCCCAAGTCCAAGTCCAGAATCCCTGCCTCAAGTCCAAGTCCAGAATCCCTGTGCCCCAACTCCAAGTCCAGAATCCCTGTGCCCCAAGTCCAGAATCATTGTGCCCCAAGTCCAAGTCCAGAATCATTGTGCCCCAAGTCCAGAATCCCTGCCTCAAGTCCAAGTCCAGAATCCCTGTGCCCCAAGTCCAAGTCCAGAATCCCTGTGCCCCAAGTCTACCAGAATCATTGTGCCCCAAGTCCAAGTCCAGAATCCCTGCCTCAAGTCCAAGTCCAGAATCACTGTGGCTCAAGTCCAAGTCCAGAATCACTGTGCCTCAAGTCCAAGTCCAGAATCACTGTGCCTCAAGTCCAAGTCCAGAATCAGTGTGCCTCAAGTCCAAGTCCAGAATCCCTGTGCCCCAAGTCTAGAATCATTGTGCCCCAAGTCCAAGTCCAGAATCCCTGCCTCAAGTCCAAGTCCAGAATCCCTGTGCCCCAACTCCAAGTCCAGAATCCCTGTGCCCCAAGTCCAGAATCATTGTGCCCCAAGTCCAAGTCCAGAATCATTGTGCCCCAAGTCCAGAATCCCTGCCTCAAGTCCAAGTCCAGAATCCCTGTGCCCCAAGTCCAAGTCCAGAATCATTGTGCCCCAAGTCCAGAATCATTGTGCCCCAAGTCCAGAATCAGTGTGCCCCAAGTCCAAGTCCAGAATCCCTGCCTCAAGTCCAAGTCCAGAATCACTGTGGCTCAAGTCCAAGTCCAGAATCACTGTGCCTCAAGTCCAAGTCCAGAATCACTGTGCCTCAAGTCCAAGTCCAGAATCAGTGTGCCTCAAGTCCAAGTCCAGAATCCCTGTGCCCCAAGTCCAGAATCATTGTGCCCCAAGTCCAGAATCATTGTGCCCCAAGTCCAGAATCAGTGTGCCTCAAGTCCAAGTCCAGAATCAGTGTGCCTCAAGTCCAGAATAATTGTGCCCCAAGTCCAAGTCCAGAATCCCTGCCTCAAGTCCAAGTCCAGAATCACTGTGGCTCAAGTCCAAGTCCAGAATCCCTGTGCCCCAAGTCCAAGTCCAGAATCAGTGTGCCTCAAGTCCAAGTCCAGAATCCCTGTGCCTCAAGTCCAAGTCCAGAATCAGTGTGCCCCAAGTCCAAGTCCAGAATCCCTGCCTCAAGTCCAAGTGTGGACTTGAGGCAGAAATCAGTGTGCCCCAAGTCCAGAATCCCTGTGCCTCAAGTCCAAGTCCAGAATCCCTGTGCCCCAAGTCCAGAATCATTATGCCCCAAGTCCAGAATCAGTGTGCCTCAAGTCCAAGTCCAGAATCATTGTGCCCCAAGTCCAGAATCAGTGTGCCTCAAGTCCAAGTCCAGAATCAGTGTGCCTCAAGTCCAGAATCATTGTGCCCCAAGTCCAAGTCCAGAATCCCTGCCTCAAGTCCAAGTCCAGAATCACTGTGGCTCAAGTCCAAGTCCAGAATCCCTGTGCCCCAAGTCCAAGTCCAGAATCAGTGTGCCTCAAGTCCAAGTCCAGAATCCCTGTGCCCCAAGTCCAAGTCCAGAATCATTGTGCCCCAAGTCCAGAATCCCTGTGCCCCAAGTCCAAGTCCAGAATCATTGTGCCACAAGTCCAAGTCCAGAATCATTGTGCCCCAAGTCTAGAATCAGTGTCCCTCAAGTCCAAGTCCAGAATCCCTGCCTCAAGTCCAAGTCCAGAATCCCTGTGCCCCAAGTCCAGAATCATTGTGCCCCAAGTCCAAGTCCAGAATCCCTGCCTCAAGTCCAAGTCCAGAATCACTGTGCCTCAAGTCCAAGTCCAGAATCCCTGTGCCCCAAGTCCAAGTCCAGAATCAGTGTGCCCCAAGTCCAGAATCATTGTGCCCCAAGTCCAAGTCCAGAATCCCTGCCTCAAGTCCAAGTCCAGAATCCCTGTGCCCCAAGTCCAAGTCCAGAATACCTGTGCCGAAGTCCTGAATCATTGTGCCCCAAGTCCAGAATCAGTGTGCCCCAAGTCCAAGTCCAGAATCCCTGCCTCAAGTCCAAGTCCAGAATCCCTGTGCCCCAAGTCCAAGTCCAGAATCATTGTGCCCCAAGTCCAAGTCCAGAATCCCTGCCTCAAGTCCAAGTCCAGAATCCCTGTGCCCCAAGTCCAAGTCCAGAATCCCTGTGCCCCAAGTCCTGAATCATTGTGCCCCAAGTCCAGAATCAGTGTGCCCCAAGTCCAAGTCCAGAATCCCTGCCTCAAGTCCAAGTCCAGAATCCCTGTGCCCCAAGTCCAAGTCCAGAATCATTGTGCCCCAAGTCCAGAATCCCTGTGCCCCAAGTCCAAGTCCAGAATCCTTGTGCCCCAAGTCCTGAATCATTGTGCCCCAAGTCCAGAATCAGTGTGCCCCAAGTCCAGAATCCCTGCTTCAAGTCCAAGTCCTGAATCATTGTGCCCCAAGTCCAGAATCAGTGTGCCCCAAGTCCAAGTCCAGAATCCCTGCCTCAAGTCCAAGTCCAGAATCCCTGTGCCCCAAGTCCAAGTCCAGAATCATTGTGCCCCAAGTCCAAGTCCAGAATCCCTGTGCCCCAAGTCCAGAATCCTTGTGCCCCAAGTCCTGAATCATTGTGCCCCAAGTCCAGAATCAGTGTGCCCCAAGTCCAGAATCCCTGCTTCAAGTCCAAGTCCAGAATCCCTGTGCCCCAAGTCCAAGTCCAGAATCATTGTGCCCCAAGTCCAAGTCCAGAATCCCTGCCTCAAGTCCAAGTCCAGAATCCCTGTGCCTCAAGTCCAAGTCCAGAATCATTGTGCCCCAAGTCCAGAATCATTGTGCCCCAAGTCACAAAAAAATGTCTCAAGTCTGGCTCGAGTCCAAGTCACAACTTCAAAGTGCAGTGTGTAACTTTTCTGGCGTGGCGTTTCTTCTGCTTGTCTTCATGTAGATGTTACTTCTTTGCTTGGAATGTTCTGCAGTATTACATTAAACTTGAAAGCGACAACACCAGGCCAAGTTACAGGTTTCGTTTAAAGTCTTGTATTCATAATCTCAGGCGATCGAACAGCTTTATCTGCTCCATTCAGTCTGTTGTGTTCTGTCGCCTTCCGCTGTTGTTTTACCGACTCTCGCAATGCATTATGGTCCATGTTGACCTCTGTAGGACGCGGTGTGGACATCCAGACGCTGCCCCTGATCTTCTGATTCAAGACCCCCTTTTAGCAGACTGAAAAAACATGTCGTGTAGAAGACGAGGAATAGTTTGTCGAGAGAGAAAAAGGTGTCAAACGGTGGCAGAGGCCTTAGGCTGGTGTGACAAGGGCTTCTGGGAAATATCAAATTACCTACATGTCGACACAAACAGCAGTAAAAAGAACTGTGTCTGAACCATAGACTGTAGATATCAGTGGACCATGTTAGCATGCTAGCCGCCGCGTTCCAAATAGGAAGCAGCTATGGAGGCGCTCCTGGCTCCATAAAGCCGAGCTGCCATTCACTTTCTATTGTGACACTGGTGCCCTTTACTCTGTAACTGCTTCTGTCAAGCTCACCATCTTGAAACTAAAACGTCTGTTTTGACTCACTCTACATGCATCGGGTGTTTTTTTTTCGTTAGGTTGTTCATAAATCAAGTTATTAGCAATAATAACTGACCAATCAGGTGCTTCCTTTTCCAGGGGCCGTTTTCGCTCGTGTTAGCAACAGGTTTGATTGACAGCTAGCGTCGCACGTTGCCGCCGTCTCCTCTCACCGAGGGGCGGATACCGTTAGCAACCGCGCTCCTGATTATTCCGTGTGGTTGCCACGATACGCACTCAGATTTCCAAATATGGAGTCTGGCTCCGCTTTAGCCGCTATAACTGCTAGCCGCGATGGGCTTCATTTCGCTGTAGGCAAACGCTATGGGTGACGTCACAATCCCTTAGTCCACTGATCTACAGTCTATGGTCTGAACCCAGTGGCGAACGTTATGTAACAAACCTCAACTGCCTAAGGGCCCCTATTAATACCAACAAAACAGTCTGGGATTGTCAAATGTATTAAATGTGCCTTAACCCTAACCCTGTGCCATCACCCCTCTCTCAGAATGGACTAGTTTATGAGTAAAATAAAGCTATATAGTAAATAAAATATAATAATATTAAATTCGAAATGAAAACCACGTCTTTAAATCAGCTGGAACATGTGTTAAAATATGGTATAAACAAATATATAAACAAATATGGTCTGATTTCGTGAATATTCTTCGGGGAAGGACCCCCAGACCCCCTTTTTAAAGCTGTTTAAAACATGTAACTATTGCACACATGAATTTTTCCAGTAGATCACAAAATTATGAACCTGTCACCACACGTAAAAATATAAAAACAAAAACAGCAAAACTAACGACCTTCCTTCAAGAACAATTAAATAGACACGACAGAAAAGTTATGGAAAATCACACTTAATGGGGAGGGGCTTGTGTTTAATTTAGTCTTGGGGCTTCAAATCCCTTGGTCCACCTCTGTCTGAGAACTATTCATTTCAATGGAGAAGTAGAGGAAGCTAAAAACTCCTTAAAGACTCCTTTCTCTGGCGACTTGAAATCTGTTTGTGTCTGTGTTGAACTTTTTTACTTTAGTGATCGACCGCTCTGTGTAAAATCGTAAAAAAAGGCCCACAGATAATGGCCCACAGGAAAAGGCCCACAGACAGTGGCCCACAGAAAAAGGCCCACAGACAATGGCCCACAGGAACAGGCCCACAGATAATGGCCCACAGGAACAGGTCCACAGATAATGGCCCACAGGAAAAGGCCCACAGATACTTTCCAACAGAAAAAGGCCCACAGACAATGGCCCGCAGGAAAAGGCCCACAGATAATGGCCCACAGAAAAGGCCCACAGAAAAAGGCCCACAGGAAAAGGCCCACAGATAATGGCCCACAGGAAAAGGCCCACAGATAATGGCCCACAGAAAAAGGCCCACAGAAAAAGGCCCACAGGAAAAGGCCCACAGATAATGGCCCACAGATAATGTCCAACAGAAAAAGGCCCACACACAATGGCCCACAGGAAAAGGCCCACAGATAATGGCCCACAGATAATGGCCCACAGATAATGTCCAACAGAAAAAGGCCCACAGACAATGGCCCACAGAAAAAGGCCCACAGAAAAAGGCCCACAGGAAAAGGCCCACAGACAATGGCCCGCAGGAAAAGGCCCACAGATAATGGCCCACAGAAAAAGGCCCACAGATAATGGCCCACAGAAAAAGGTCCACGGATAATCGCCCACAGAAAAAGACCCACAGATAATGGCCCACAGATAATGTCCAACAGAAAAAGGCCCACACACAATGGCCCACAGGAAAAGGCCCACAGATAATGGCCCACAGATAATGTCCAACAGAAAAAGGCCCACAGACAATGGCCCACAGAAAAAGGCCCACAGGAAAAAGCCCACAGACAATGGCCCGCAGGAAAAGGCC